>JAMKCH010038607.1:0-89345 GCA_023653785.1 Ophioderma brevispina | reverse complement strand
GAAAACCAAGGATGCCAATATCCCCGAAATAAAAAATGTTTAAGACCCCTACTGGTCAATAATACTCTCCAAATTTCAAGATCCGTTTGCTGGGTGGGTTTAGAGTATGTTAGTTCTCTGAGCAGCAGCATTATTTGCGGCTGTGTCATGTTCGTTGACGATCATATCTATCTCCTTGGAACTTCTTTGGTGCTCTTGCCATGCTCCGAGGTTTTTCCCTTTCTCTTGATTGCCATTTAGTGGGAAACCTACATTGACGGAAAACGTTTATACCAATTCACGATGAACGGTGGTCCTTTACACCCAAGAGTTTAGTAGAATAGCCATTTAGAACAGTTATGCCCAATTGTTTTACTAATACCATTATTTGGAAAGTGCGTTTTAACCAAATTCATATCTGCATTTGATGGAGGGGACGGGTGAGGGGGATATAGGTCACTTACTAGCAGTACCAAAATTAAGTGAATGTTTCAGGTGCCTTTTTGGCATTACATTGCCGAACAAATTAATAAATGGTAGGACTTATGTGTGCCCGAATCCATAAGAATACCAATGTACAGTTTCTTGATATTGGTAGGCGCTGGTACTAAAGGTAAGTTTCAATTTTAGGGAAATAGTCATTGTTGGTTATTTTTTCACCGTTTTCTTTTTTGTTTTCACCATAGGTTCAAAAGAGGTATATATTTCATAATATTAAAAGCTACAACAGGATAAGAATTGATTACGTAAGCAAAATGGCCGTTTCTGGAGAGGGTAAGTTCTTTCTGAGAACCCCTTGTACAAATCCAGCCTTCCCTTTTTGTGCGGATTATCGGGTCAAGCTGATACACAGAAGTTGGGCACGAACAACGACATTAAACAATGCTTACTTACTACATGAATGATAGTCAGTAAAATTCGCAACCATGTCTTCTTACCCGAAGAGCAAATACTGAGAGTTAGTTACAAAACATACCTCTATTCAAATATCACGTTTTTTCTCAACTCGAACAAAGCTTATAACTTATTGGTTTCCCGGACTTAGTTTATTGCGATGCTATTAAGATTCGTACTTAATCGAACAAAAAAAACATGCATCATCTTCAGGTACGTGTAAGTTATTTTAAATTTTCCAATGAACCATACTGTTTATTTGAATGCGAATGTCATCAAATCAAAAGCATGAGCAGATTCTTTTCAGTCTGTATTTTCCCTTTTAATTTTAATTATGCAGGAATCTCAAAGCATTGTTTTGGCATGTTTTATGACCTTTTTTCCTGTAGCGATCATTCCACCTTTCTGAACATGGAGAGGTCAACAGTCATTAATCTTAGTTACCACATTTGTTATCATTTTTTTAAAATCCTTGCGGTTTACATATTTGAAATTCTCAAAATCAAAATAGCAACTACACGTAAATATACATTTCAGTTTTGTCTAATATGTGCATTCCTTTTGTTTTACAAAAGGGCAGCAGTTTTGCTGTAGCTGTTTCCATGATTATTTCATATGTTCGTTAATAATGAATGACTATTGAAAAACCCTTCATATCGATTCATCAATAGTTAATGGAAAAAAATAGACGTGTATTACTTTCTTTGAATTACCATCGCCAGAGAGCGTGTGTTTGGTAAGTGTGTAATCGCCTTACGGTAAAGTGGCTGCTGATTTCTTAGGGAATAAAAGGCCTTAGACAAACTCGAAACCGTAGGAAAAAAGCATGCAATGAGCAAAAAAAAAAAAACAAATTTCAGTTTTGTTAGTAACAGAGAGAAAAAACACGTGTACTTTCCACCTAGCCACGTTTGAAAACACAACGTGCGTCTTCACACCACTGATTAAAAAAAGGCAACAATGTTATGTCGAGTTTCTCAACGTCACTATGAAGTTAAAGGGAGTAGTTGTTTCAGAAACACATGGAAGATTGCATTTTTGAACGACAAAACCCTGAAGAGTAAACGCAAACTGGAAACGGGCCATAGTTCTTTAAAACATTAGTCACGCGAAGCTGGTGTTACAAACGTTTCTAGACGAATAAGTGTGAAGCAGAGATATCTGATTGAGGATTTTGAAAACGCTTTCTAACAACTTTCCAGTAGTGGTTCATGCAAGTTTTATTATAGTTCTTGTTTCGGTTTCGCTTCAGCACCGTGGGGGTATTCCGACGTTTGCATTGTGAAAAGCTACTTCCCATAATGTTTACTATTGCTTCACATTAATATACTTGTGTGGTTAATTTACTTCATATTTTCCCCCCATAATTGTTTAAATAAAGAGTGCAAGTAGTGAAAACCAAATTGTTGAAAGAGTTACTTTATGCTGAACATGTTTGCATGTTCTCAACAAAAAATACTACGTAATAGCCGTATGAGTTATGAACGCCCTTGACTAGATGATTTTGTTAAAGGCGCGCAAATGAGCAAAACAATTTTTTTTTTTCAAATAAATTAGATTAAGCCTGATAAATGAAATTGTAATTTATAGAGAAATAGTGTCAGATCAGCAGGTAACATTGCGCTCCTATCCGCACTGTCGTTTTAAAATTATAAAGGCACTATTAGCACTTGCTAAGCCCAAAACATCGACACAAAACTCATTAAAAAATTAATGTTTGACGTGTCTGACACCGAGCTAAAGGTAATCTAAGGTTACCCTACAAAGATAAGGGAACTTAAAACCAACGATGGGACAAAATCGGGGTATTTCAGCCATTACTCTCTGGACACTTATCTTTGAACACTGCTGTTTTCTAATTCTCAGTCATTTTTTTTTCGTTGGAAAAAAAAAATAACTTTTTTTATACAGACTTATCCTACAATTTAAGCTATTCCTGCAAAGTTCAAATATTTGGACTCCTTGAGGTGGATCAATGATAGTGTCTTTAGCCAAACTCAGTCTGTCATTATTGATAAATCTACCAGGAGGAAATTGTTGAGGAGGAATATTAGCACGAATTGATTATAATTTCTATTATTTTAACACATATTTTAACAATAAGTGCATAGGAGGGGGAGTCGATGTGGACAAAGGATTTCGTTTTTCGAGCCTCCATGTTTTAACGCTTAAATTTATTTTGCCCAAGATTTTATGTTAATTGCCCCTAAATCTCAGTGCGATATTTTTGGTGGAAAAAATTCAAATAGGTCATGGCGTTTTATACTTCATTAGCATTTTTTAAAAAAGCATTGTTTTGAGGGGGCGCCTCTCAAATTGTTTTGCCCATAAAATTCCACCCGGATAAACTTGTTTTTGAATGTTTATTTCAGCACTGTAATTATTTGATGCCTACTTACATGAGCCAGATTTATGGAAAACGTCCTTCGGGGCAAAGTGGTTTTTCATTTTTTGGGCGGGAGACTTGGGTCGGTTTTGGGGCCGCTTTGAATCTGTACAACCAATTTTCATTTTTTTTCCTGTTAATTACGTGCTCCTGTGATGTTACCCATCAACAATGACTAGAGTGTTAGTAAAAAAATTCTAACAGCAAAAGTGGTTTTCAGAGGGGGGGTCACTTGGAACCCCCTTAGCACCAACGGGAGTGCAGAAGATTTATGCATTTAACAGCGAAAATGCATTGCTAATATTAAATTTACGCTTTAACATATTATAAATGCATTTTGTTTCAAAATAATGGCGGTTCGTCAGAAAAAAATGAACTGATATTATTGACTAAACAAGTGTAAAAAGTAACAACGTTTATAATATCTTACGTATGAGTGCAGCCATTTTTGAAATGAAATTGAAATCATGATGGGATATATACTTAGTGTGTCTTGAAAGAAAGTTTAAGGCCAGTGAAATGGACATAACCCAAACCTTTTTACAGCTAGTTCTGTACAATAATCCGCCCCAGATTTAATCCAATCGGGTACTGCTTTTTCTACTGGACACACTGATATAATCCGATGTTCTCACCAGGGAGTACCATAGACATTCCTTGGACACCTGTTTTTATCAATTGAATTCTCAAGTCATAAAACGTCACCAATGCCGAGCAACGTCACCAATGCCGAAACCATGGCGGCCTCCATGGGCAACATTTATTACGTAAACTTATGTTACTTCAAGGCAAATCTACCGTGTGTCCCCAAAAAAAACGCACAACTTGGTGGCAGGCGCATAAGTTTTGAACCCAAAAGACGGGACGATTTATTCTTGTCCTTAAAGGTAAAAGGGGACTTTGAGATAATAATCCCTGAAAAGGTCATGAAGGTGGAGTTCAATTATTTTGTACAGTAGCCCCAGAAATCAAGTAAAACCCTGCAGGACCCCATTAACAAATTGAGGCTGCTAGTAATTACAAAATAACGGCACGTCATTTTGCGCCCGAACAAACCACCAATATGAATCTCTAATTCCAACCACCAAATTTTCCCCTTTTTAAAAAATAGGTGCTGCAACCAAATATTAACATATGATTTTCATTAGTTAATAACATCTAAAAACATGCATTTTGAACCCACCACCTTAAGATCGAATTAGAAGTATGATCAACAAATCTTCCGTATTTCCAAATTAAACTGCATTGGATTAGAGCTTTATCAGTCACTCTCATTTTGTTAGGCAACAAGAGTTTCTTCCCCCCAATTTAATGACGAATTAGAATATATATATTGTTATTGGTTTTGGTTGAAAAACTTAGTTTTTACTTTATAAGTTGAGAATTGTAACATTATTTTTAGTAATAAGCAAGATGCAGCCCAAACCCATTTATCATTTTATGTAATGTGGAGTTGTCTATGACTTAGTCATAGTTTTATGTCTTCTTGAAACATATTTATCGCCAATAAAGATGTTTTAATTAAATGTTTTTATATCAGTTAATAATTAATTATGTTAAATGCAGTCTTTGTCCAAGTAGGAAGTTGTTCATGCCAGAAAATTTGTGGCAAGTAAAAGTAAATGTTGATTGCAAACTCAATATTGTTATAAAATTTGCCATTTATTTTCTTCAGTGCCAGTTTTGTGGTTTTAACCATTCCTATTTTGGTAAAATGGAGTCTGCGGGTTACTTGATAGGTTGGGGTATGCTTAAAAAATGATCTACCCCATTATGAACTTTTCCAGGACTATTAGCTAAACCGTCCCATCTTACCTCACAACACGGAATAAGTAGTCGTGTGCTTGTTTGTTCAAAAAAACTTATTGCGCTGCACCAAAAGGGTTGCGTTTTTTTGGGACACGGTTTATATTGCAGTAAGATATTCTTTGTTTCGACCGCAACGTTATCTTTTAAAACAATACTAATAATTAAAAATTAGCATGTTAGTTACCCTTTAAGTTTATTGCCCCTTCTTGCAGTTTTCGAATTTGTCAATAAATTTTTTGAATCGTAATCGTTGGAGTTACGTACGGATTCTGACGGAGAGGAAATACGAAAATGATCCGATAAATGTAAGTTTACAACAACTGACGTGTTGGTATATTCACTCCTTGCTCTGATGTTTTTTAACTCTGTCATGATCACGCTCTTTCTACCGTTTGCAGCTTCTTAAATAGCTATGCTTTCTTATTCTGCTGATTTCAAATCATGTAAGATTATCAGCCTAATCAATAACCGGAAGGGTCGAAGGTTGAGCCTTAACAGTTTTTTTTTATGTTTTTTACAAAATGTTAGTGAACAAGAGGTTTTTTAATCATCTTGTTTTTCACAAGGGCTCATGATCATGAATATGCAGTACATTGCCCGGGTATCTGAATTTGAAAACGCTTTTATAATATATTTGGGGAAAAAAAAAAAGATACATTTTAAAACGTCAAACGTGAAAACGAAAGGCAAACGAAGTCACGGTTTTACTTAGCTATATTTTAAGGCGTCTACGTAACAATTCGCCAGACATTTTAAAAACAGCAATCTTCGATTATTTGAGGTGGGAGTTTCATCTTGCGGATCTAGGATCTATCAGTGACTCGTGCTCCAAACTGTCCTGACAACACGGTGAATAAGATTGGCGTGTCTTGTGCTCAACTTGTATAAAGAATAAAGATTCCAGGAACGGCTGATGGATGCTGTGGTTCGAAATGACTTTAGTTTGTATTTTGTTGTTGTTGTTCTTGGTGTTTGTGGTGTTGTTGGCTGTTTGTTTGTAGATGCTAACATCACTACTGCTTCTTCTTGCCTTGCTGCTGCCGCTGATGCTGGGTTCGTCGTATTGAATGCATGAAATCCGTGACAAATAATTTCACGTGAAAAACAAACCACATTTGGCCGTAGCATAATTACAAAACAGTTTTGTTCTTTAATTTCATTGGTATTTTCATTTGTGTGTCCAATATATAATGGTATCAACCAAGCACTAGTATTTAAGCATATTAACAACACTCTCTAAGTTATTTTAGTTTGGTTTGTTTATTTTTTCTGTTCTTTAAACTGGGACCTCAATGACGATCAATAGGCCCCTGTCTTTTCCTTCCCTGAGGCCGGGGTTCACATTTACAACCATCAAAATACCGGTAATTAAAGTGCAAATATCACGAGCGACACATACGCTTTACAATTTTACATTTCATATGATATCTTATCACAGGCAATTACAAACATAATCAAATAAAAAACAATTTCCCCAAAAATGTTCTTCGCGCGGGTGCCAACTAAGGAATTAGTTTTGCCAATCCAATTACTGAGTAAGGACGTTGGTCATTTGTGATGTCAATAATATTCAGAAATCAATGTTCCGTTTTATGTCTAATGGATAAAAACAGATGTCCGGGATTGCCTACATTACTTAGGAGTAAAATCAGATTATACACAAGCATTCAAAAGCAAATTTATAGCATCCGAAGTGCACCTGGAACACGGCAGTTAGGTACATCGTTAAAATTATTGGTCCAATTTTGCTTATTTCTTGTTATTTTAGGGGAGTGTTTTTACGCTCAACGTTTTAAGACATTTTGTGTTCTATCAACGGCAATCCAATCAAAATACTCGCAATAATACCTGGAAAATGATACGGCTGGTGTCGTTTTCCAAATGAGTGTGGCATCTATTACATTCCTAGGTTTGTAGCCATATTAAGAAGTATAGGCAAGCTTAAGATTTTAATCTGACCTTGAAGCTTTACTGTAATTAAAGTGGTGTAGGCTTTCTAATTCTTAAACGTATTAAGAACCTCTTTCAAAGTTTATAATGTTTTGTTGCAACCTTACCTACTTTTGGCACATATTCAAGGTTGTCTCGCCTTTAAGACCATTCTGTGAAAAATCATTCACCTCTTTGGAAATGGTAGCAAAGACTGAATTAACATTGGAACAAATTTTGTTTTTTTACAGATTTGTCTCTTGGATAAATAAAGATACATCAAATATGGGAAACACATAGGATTTTTGGCATTTGAACTACCATTACTTAACGTTTCACTTGACCACTTTATCTGAGGCAATTTCCCATACTTTAACTATCGTTTTTCTTTCTATCCCTCGGACAGCCTATGGTAAGCCCCCGGCGGTTTATCATCAATCACTTTGGAAAAGTGTGTTTGTGTGGGGGGGGGGGGGAGGGGGGCAGGGAAGGGGGGTCACGCAAAGAGGCCTTCATCATACCGGGCCATGCCCCCCTGCCCCACCAGGTTCCACCGCCGCGGGTGAACCTTGAAAGCAACGTGCGGCCCTAACTAATAGCCAAAATGATTACGAATTAGTAAATGCAAACGTGCCCTACTTAACGCAAAAGATATTAGGGCAAAGCTAGCCGAAAGACATCAAATTAGGAAGCGGAATAGTATATTGTATATGCCAAACCCATAATATGCATACATTCGTTTTTCCTGCATATCAGAAAACTTAAGAAAATTAACAAGAAGATAATTGCGCGCCAGATGCAACAAGACCTACAAAAGCTATTAATAAACTTCATTCATATGTACGTATTGTAGGAAAATATCAAATGCCAAGCTAAATCAATTCCAGAAAGGCGCCCGTATGTATTTACTAAACTTTAGATAAATACACTCACAATATTAGCTAACATACGGCGTCGGTCTAAGCATCGGTATATTATGTATTATGCAGCTCCGTCCCTAACCTAAGTGTAATGTTGGTCAGCACTTAGCCTATGTTTTATAATTACCTTAAAAGGTCATCAGTCATCATCTCATGATCATTATCATGATCATCATTTTCATCATCATCAATCATCATCATCATCATCATCAGCATCGTCATCATCATTATCATCATTTGTGTTTTTTTAGGCTTAAACGACGTCATTAAAAAACATATAATTTTTTAGTTTTTTTGTTTTTTTTAATATGTTATAAAAAATACACTGTTGTCAAACACGCATTTCTATGAAGGACTTTTATTACGCTTTGTCATCTACCTTATTTAAAGCCAAACAGTGGATCGTTTTTCCACTATTTTTAGTCTCTCTGAGTCACATAAACTGACTGCAATTTTAGTCTAATTTTTGTTTTTTTTTTCGACCGGAACTTCATTGGTAAATACATCGTACTATAATCTAGTACTTTTCTTCTGCCTAAAAGGCAACAATGTATCGCGACAGAAGGGAAATCATTTTGGAACACCCTTAAGCCTGTTTTAGTTTTTTAATTGGATTTTACTAGGACCATGGAGTTTCCATAACCAGCCCCTACTCTCCTCCGCTGCTACTTAAGAGCTTAACACTATAAAATTCGTTCAGAGGTTCACATTAGCTGTCGCCTTAGGCTATTGTGCATTATTAGATTACAAGTTATTGAACGACTTTATGCTTGTGAATTGCTACCCTCTTTGTCATTATATAAACTACCCTCAACAACATTCATTCAAGCCATGGATTTGTTAGTCCGAAATACTTGCTTCTTTCGCAATACAGAATGTGTAACTTAAGTTTTAAATCATTGTCGTCGTCATCGCGTCATAATCATCATCGCGTAATCATCACCGTCCCTAAGTATAATCGCATCTTTGTTAAGCTCTAATTATTAAATTATTTTTTGGGTAGGTAAATTGTCATTTAAAAGGTCCTAATTTCCAAGTATTGATTAATAGCATAATAAAAATAAACAACTTTGGTGTGACCATACACCGTCGTTTGGGATTGACTCGTTTTGCGATTGCTGCGTAGTTTTTTTTTTGTTCCTCCTTAAAAAAGGCACTATTCGGATTTCTTCAAAATGTTAAACAATCGCGCCCCTCGCCCGTATTTTTTTCATTCACATCCATATTTTGGCACTGTTGTATTGAAAATTGTTGGTAGTAAAGACCCCTGTGAGCGGATAACCGTAACACGGTCCTATTTATCCAAAATGATTATTTTTATGGCTTTGTTTTAACTAAAAAAGTCGGGCATGGCCTTTAGTGTCTGCTGTTTTTCAACAAACGAAGCAGAATTAAAGTGTTGATATTAAAGACTTGCAATTTAGAGACAAAAATGGGTATTTCGAATTAGGAAAAAATGATGATTATGGTTATAAGAAAAACACTTCCATAGATTTTTAATTTAGGCGCACTTTTGGGCAATTTATCCTATCATTGACTTCACAATCTAAAACAAAATTGGGTCATAACTTCTGGAGTAATTACTGTAGATTCTTTTAAAAAAGAGAGCCACGCAAATATATTCATGAGAATGTATAAGAAATGCCCGGAGAAATTACATACAAATAGTCCAATATGATGGCCATTCCCCTTGGAACCAAATAACAAAAAGTACAATCCAACGTCAAATGACTGCTTTTGTTATATGGCCGACCAAATAATGTCAAAGATTTTCTTACTTCACAAAATCATTGTTGTCTCTACGGTCCCCTTAAATCACGATCCCTGTTTAATAGAAACTAAAAATGTCAAACATCCCCCATGCCTAAATAATCGGGCATACACCCACACCCATACCACCCACTTACCCAGCCATCCACACACCACCGTGTTAAAATCCTTGCAAACATTTACTCCGTTGAAGGAATGTAATTTGGAGTTCTTCGTTCCTTGTATCACTTACCCAACTGAATCTTTCCAATACATTTTAACAAATGAAGAGCGCCGCTCCTTACTCCTCATTACTGAATGGTGTACGTCATATTTGCGAACAGCTTGGGGAAGATTTTAAATCTGTATTGTGTGTTCATGAATTTTCAAGAGAGACTTTTTTATACCTCAGGTTGGAAATATTATATGCTCACATGATACTGGAAAAATCCTGTATGGTCTCGGCTATCGGAAGCTGAAACAGAATTTAATAAGACTTTCCGTGTTCATGTTGTGTTGTTTTTTATGTCAGTTACCGTTGCGCCATGAGTCAACCCGGAAATTGAGGGTTGAAAAAGGTACTCTCTCCTAAATTATGGTAGATTATGCGCGAAATAATGTGACTAGTGAGATGTACTATGTTGTCGTATTACTTTACTTAGTTTATGTAGCTCATCCCTGCACCCACAGTGTCATCATTGCGGACATATATTTTAATAAGGTGACAGTGCAAATATGCATGGCTATTTTCCAGGCAGTGGAATCCAAGTTTGAACTGAAAATGCCATAGCTTGCATGGAGTAAATTTGATTGGCTGTCATAATTATTTGCACGGAACCGTGTTTGTGGGCGCGGTCATCAATGGTTTGCATGACAACCTACAAATGGTACACACAGATTCCGGTTCTGGTGGGTGTATACTAGTCAGTCACCCGATTGTAGTACCCATGCGCGAATTAGTTGCCATCGGGGACATAGCGTCGGTGACTTTTCACTAGAAATCTGCTATACAGGTGCTTCAATAGAGAGGTTTGTTTGTGGGTAGGGGGTGTTATAAATCTATGCAAATCTGTCGCGCATGCACGTGTAATGGTTGTCTTATATGTATGTTTATGTATGTTTTACAATCATAATTCCATGACATGGGTCCATTGTTAATATGAAAAAAACACTTCCATGTCGTAATTTCCCTTAACGTGGGCCTATCCCAAAAATCTCAACGGGCGTCAGTTTCATCTCTTAAAGCCTGCAGCTTACAATGATAAACCCCCCCCCGAGTGACCGCTAAAATCATCACTTACGGCAACTGCGTTGTTAGCTTTTCTTATCAATCTGTGTGTTATTTAGTAGAAAGGAATTATATAAAGTCATGTGAGTCTTGTCTGTGAACTATCGCGCCAAGGTTAGCTTTAATCCAGCTACTTATCTATCAAACTAAACCTATGATTTTCTCTATTAATCCAAGTGTTTTATCACCAAAAGGATAATCCTGAGGTTGTTGTCCCTCTTATCAAACTATTGAAAATTACTTCTGTCGAGGAGATATGTAAGATTGTCTGTGGTTAAAAAAAAAATGATTCCATAATGTTTATTCAAGAGCGGAGGAATGAAAGGTCAGTAAATTTCATTTCAGGCATAACCGGTGCTTACACTTTCAATTTTTTGACAAATTAAGAAATGATTAGTCATTCGACAAAACATCGACTATATTTAATATCAATTTTAAATGTATAACCATGATTAGTCTGTTTGTACATATAAAAGTGTGAATTTTTAAAGATTTTTTTGTCAGTATTCCTGGCTTTCCTCAATACTGGTGACATTTGAAGGCTTAATCTTTCATTTAAGAGTAGCATTCCAAAAAAGAATATTATGTTCTCTCATACTTTATCCCAAAATCACACCTATTACGTACGTTAATCTGTAAGGCGGCCCTTGCGGTAACGCTGGTAATGATATCTGTGCACATATCTAAAGTAATGATGATCGATATTCTTCTCCTATTTCTCAGGGATGATAGTTTAACTTACACAGCTTTCAAATTCCAACTATTGACCAATTAATATTGGCAAAGTATTGAAATGTTTAATACCTATAGGGGACGCATAATCCCAACTTGTCATTCAAATCCAATATACATTATGAGGTAATATGCATCATTGAATTAAATATTGTGCGATAGATGCTTATTACATTAACGCTTCACTTTCTGATAGGGAGTTTTTCGGTATTCCAGGCTTCGAATACGAAACACTTCCACTTTTTCAATGTGTTGTATTCCTTATCATGTGTGTTTTTAAGTAATAAAATTACATTAAAATAGTATGCCATCAAACCGTAATGGTAAAGATGGCAAAAAAATTCAGGAAAATCTTGTCATTTTTCTCAATAATCATATTTTTGGAGATAAGCAATTAATTTTTAAACCACCCCCCCCCATGAAATAGATCACTTTTCATTATTGGTTACAAATATTGTATTCCGTTTGTCATTTACATAAAGCTAGCTCCATTCAAAAAGGCATCATTTAAAACTTTCATTTCCTTTATAATATATTCCCGCTCTTCTATAAATATTCGACCAAAAGAGTCAGACAGTTTCATCGGGTTTTCGAGGACATGCCCCTGTGAATTATATATTTCAAGCTAAAATGTTCATTAAATTGTACCGCAATGTATATGCTTTAGTGCAGTGCATTCATAGTATGCCATTCCGTGTTTTATAACAATCGTAATAAATTGAGCTCTATAATTCAAACACCAAACGATATTGCGGCAACTAAATACAGTGTACGGTATCAAATACTTACTTTGAAATGCATATTTCCTTTGTGTCAATGTAGCCACCAATTAGAAAGAATAGCAGTCCTCCCGGGCCCCTAAATGAGACTTATTGGATCGCATCTATGTACCCAAATTACCAAATATCTCCTATTGATGGCGTACAACACCTGTTATTGAAGCATGATAAAGCTTAATATTTCACTGCCCACATACACACATTCACACACACACACTCACACACAACTCACTCACTCACTCAACACATCCATGCACAAACTTTTATAATTAATATAATCTATACTTTCCGAAGACATCAAAGGAACTGTTCCTCCGTAGTAAAGGCAAATATGAATTTAAGTTTTTATAGATGTTTTATGATGTATAAATGCCTACCCACACTTCAGTCGCCTATGTATCTCGTTGCTCTCATTACTTAGTGCTTAAAACATCTTTGTTATTGTCACCATAAAATTATGCCATGTAAGTGTATATTTTTGCTTCGATTTTGCTATCTGATATATATATATATATATATATATATATTTTTTTTTTATGCCGGGTTTCATATCCATTTTTATTCAGTGAATGTCCATTTTCTGCGCTGTAAGTTAGGTTAATTAATGCATGTACTGTAGCCCGTCTGGATGGCTTGCCGTCTGGCCCCGTCTGGGCTTTCACCATCTTGCCTTGCAGTTTTTCTGAGTTTTTCCTTTATCACCTGAGCTCAGGACAGGATCCCCAGGCGATATACTTTTCTATGACGGTCTGTAGCATATGTTTGGCATCCCCGCTTAAAACCACTTCATTCTTTTATATTAATTTGTCTTGTTCATTTGTGCCTGGATTTAAGATCAGTATCCCTTCATGTCTATAAATTCTGTCGTTTACGTCCTTATATAAAAAGTTAGCCAATTATGCATCTTGTTGCTATAAATATTATAACTTGTGTGTTGAGTGACTTGAGTATTGTTCCATGCCTGCCTATATTATTATTTTTAGGGCTCTTGATTTTCCCATGTGCATTTTTCCTTTACGTCCTCGCACTTGTGACTCAAAATTAATTGGATACATACGGCATCCTCCAACACAAGCATAATATGTATTTTACTCCCTATTTTTTTTTTATATATCTCTTTGGTTCTATTTTTAAATTCTCCTTACCACGACTTAGATTTACACATCTGTCGTTCGTATTTTTATTTATAATTGTTTCTTATATTATTTCTTCTGTAAATGTCCACTTGAATTTAAAATTGTATGTTGCTGTATTCTTACTCTCTACACCTCCTTGTAGTCTCAACTACCTCCCTTTGACCCACCGTTAAAATACTAATTTTCCTTCCATTTGTTTTTTTCCTTTGTAAGTTTGTTTCTGTTCTGGATTGTTATTTTCCTCCTTTCTACCTACTAGTTGCTTCGATATCAACTCTTTCGATCAAATCCTACTTCCAATAGTAATGGGTTTCATTCTATTGTGATTTACATCTTCTCCACAATTTTTTCCTTTCATGCCTTACTCAACATACATAGGAATCCTTCAACCAGTTCTCCATGATGATGAATTACTATGCTACACTATGAATTCTTACTGACACCAAATTAAGCATTACCAACTTAATTCCTTATGTATTATCCATCCTAATATGATCCCAGATCTCTGAAACTGTGTGACCATCCAATCTATTCAAATTCCACTCAAAGTCTCTAAAACATGAATGTCAAATATTATAAGAGATAGCTCAATAAACACAACAAATCATTCCGTGATTCATTTTCGATTTCACTTAAACACGCCGTAGCATACTCAACATTATGAGAAATCCCGATAATAACACGTAAATTGCACACATTCTCTATTCTCGCTTTCAGAAAACATGGCTTGCAAACACCAAATCCCCACCTCATTGATGGCTATAGTTATAATCCAAGGCCCAATCTTACGTCGGTAGGGGAAGGGGTGATTGCATGTATATTAATCATCGTTTCTCATCAAGTACTTGATATTACCATGGTCCTGAATCGATACACTATTTTATTGAAATAACAATACTTCAAATGACAACCTAAAACATGTGTTGGTGTAATTTATCGGTCCATGAAATATTCCCATTCACAATTCAATGACAATATCAACATTGCGCCCGAACTCAATAAGACTCACAGAGAGGTTCATGTGGGTGACTTTAATATCAATTTAATCAATTATTCAAATAGTCCACCTGTTAATGATTTTATCAACAAACAACACTTTTAAACTAGACATTTTTACATAAATCGAACCTACCAGAATAACTCCACACTAGCCACATAATTGACAATGTAATCACACCAATTCAACTGCTACTAATTCAACCCCAAGTATTTTCACTGATTATAACAGACAACTTCCCTATATTTCGACATTACACCTATCAAATATAAATATCCTACTAAAAGGACAATTACAAAACATGACTATAGAGAACACAATATACGTAAATTTAGTCGACATCTTTGCTAGGAAACATGGGAAAACACATTATAACAAACAGACCCAAATAAATCAGGAAAACTTTATGCTACTTAATCGAAAAATTATGATGAGTCCTTTTTCCGATTCAAAGAAAACTGTCAGAAACAACAGCGTAAACACCCCTGCTGACGAATGGTGTTGCTAAATCGATCAAGCGTAAACATAATCTCAATAAGCGGATCTTAAAAAAAAATGATGTAGCTAACAAATACAAACAATACAAAAATAAGCTCACACACACTATGCGTATAGCAAAAGAAGACAATAATATCGACAAACAGTTAAATAAACTAAACATAACTTGAATCAAAACTGGGAAATTTTCTTAATACAATCATAGGAAGAAAAAACAAGCGTAACAATCTCCCAAACACTTACTACAACGAATAACATTACTGATTCCTTTTTGATATCCCCGCCCATTTTAATGATTACTTTACAAAACCTTGGTAAAAATCTGGGCAAAGATTCCCTCCAGACTAAAAAGCCAGTCCATAATCTAAAACAATAGCATCCAAAACTCCATTTTTCTCCCATCCAGTTTCGTTGATGAAGTTATAACAAACTACGTAACTGTGAAAACCAGGCAAAAGTGCTGGGATTGATAATATCGATCCTGGTATAGCTAATAAAACATTGATCACATTGTACTCACTTTTGTACATATTCAACCAATCTCTTAGCACAGGCGTCGTTCCCAATGATCTAAAATATGCAAAAGTTATTCAGTTTATAACAGTAAAGGATCTCATGACATTACAAACTATAGGCCTATCTCTGTCCTCCCATGTTCTCAAAGATTTTGAAAAACTCATGTACAATCGCCTCTTTACATTCTGAATCAAACAATATCCTATCAGACGCACAATATGGCTTTAGGCCCAAACGCTCTACATAGATGTCTCTTCTTGAATAAACCACTAACTCACCCAAGCCCAAAAATAAGAAACATACCCATGGAATTTTTTGGACCTCTCAAGGCGTTCGAGTACCATTGACCATGATATTCTCCTCCAGCAACCACTACGGTGTTACGTGTATAGCTTGGATTGGTTCGAAATACCTCACCAACCGTACGCAATCTGTGTACGCCCACTCTACTAATTCGCCAAAGGCAGAAATTACCGTCGGAGTTCCACAAGGCTAAATATTGGGCCCGTTGCTTTCATTCATTTATATGAATGACATTGCCTTGTCCAACTCACTCAAACGTATTCTTTGTGCGATGAGTACAAATATCTTTCTCTGCAGATCCCAACTTAGACCACTTTGACTAAAAACAAATACTGAGCTTACTAAAATTACGGATTGGGTTTGTGCAAAAAATTGTATCTCAAATATTTCAAAAACACAACTATAGTCTATTTTCAAATCACAATACAAACATAAAAACAGAGTTATCATCGACAATCAGCTATATCACAAGGTCATGGTACCAATGTCTTGTAGTATTATGACGTAAACTAACGTGAACGCATAACAAATTCAACAATAATCAAAAAGCTTCTCATGCTATTGGTACCATCTACAGAGCAAACCACCAGCGCCCACCCTTGTACTCTTAAGACCCTATACGATACTATTGTGCTTCCTTCATTTTACTATGTAAAATTTATGGGCATCTAAATTATCAGTCCAGACTCAATCAACTTAATACTACTCAAAAATGGGCCATTCGTACCATCACAAATTCAGCGCCTTCCAGGATCACACACTCCCTATTTATTCACTCAATACCCTAAAAATAACTGACAATTAACAAAATACATAAATAAAATAACAAAACCAAAACCAAAGAAATACAAAATTGTTGTAAAAAATTTTATAATTATTTCAGACAATAGGACAAATTCATAATTAAATTACGAGACAAGCTGGTCAATTCATCTTCCCTACCAAAAAACTCCAAGGAAAATCACTATATCCGTACCCCCGGTGCTAAAAATTGGATGAAACTTCCAAATATAATATCATTGATAATAAAAAACTTTTCAAATCACATCTGAAACCAATACCTCATTGACCTTTATAAGATATTAAATCTCTGCCTTCCTAGCTTAAACCTCATTTTTCCCCCTCAACTTTCGTCATTCATATTCTCTATGTCACCGTCCTCTCCTTTTCTTTTTACTTTTACTCTCATATACCCAGTGCAGTCCCATCGTCGAGCAAAATCTATTGAGATGGCAGATTCTTATCACCGTCTTTGTTTCTTTTCACTTTTTTGTCTGTTGATGTTGTATTTTATGTTTTTTTTGGGTAATCAGTTACTACTTATATCTCACAATTTCACATCTGTATTATTTTTTTATGTGCATCGACTCAAATTATGTTTTTTCTTCTCCCCCCCCCTAATATATTAGACATTTTCTTACTCGGCATGGTTGCATATACCCTTCGCTACCGCCCAATGACGTGCACTTTTCTATTGATTAATTGATAGTTCGTGAGCGTGGCGATGCCGGGGGAGTAGTGCAATTTCGCCCTTATCGATTGATATAGGCCTATATATAATTTATATATGATTGATCAAACTTTTCTTGGACATTATTTTATAAGTCGTTAAAAGGGCTACCGACGTAAATAAGCCCTCTAGGGTTGTATATCGCGTTAGTCCTAGCACATGTTATATATGTTCATCGGATTTTTTTTGTATAGTTGCTAAATAATTGAACTGACTTGAACTTGAACTTGACCGTATTCAATATGACGTCAGCCAACCAGACATGGTGGTGGACAAGATGGGCATAAATTTCCAGGACTACAATAAATTAAGCTGTCCGAATCGATCCATGTTTAGCGCTGCACAGGGATCATGACAGGTGAATGTATGGAGTACTGGAATGCGTCTATCTTGTCAATCAACATGGCTGGCTATATAGAAACGGTCTATACCCCGAACCTTCAGAGCACTATTGTTTGAAAGAAATTATTTGTTGTTGGTCCTTAGAGAGGCGAGTATACTACGTACAGGCACACATACGCCGCGCACTTACCCACAAAACACACAGAAAAACACCACACATTTAACACGACTTCATTTAAAACGTTGAAACTTTCGTGAAATACGTTCCTCTCGATATAAAATTATATAGATGCGAAAGGAAAATACTAGTTGTGCTCAAATAAAACCTGACAGGAGGTAATCAAAAGATAGGCTGGTAAAGCAAGTGGGATGCGACTAACCAAGTGTGAACAATGATATGAATCTGAAAGCATTCCTGTATTCACTTATTTGGGTCCTTCTAAAAGGCTTTTGCTTGCTTGATAATTGTGGCTTGGTAGTAATACGGCCTGATCAGAACGTTTGAATAGTAAACTCGTAGTTACATTAACATTTATGCTAAGCACGCACTGCATAGTCCGTATTAAGTATAAATACTTGCGGTTTTTCTACAATTTTTTTTTAATTTGTTAAGATGTGGTGCGTGCAAGTTTAAAAACTTATATAAATAATTATCTAATTCAGTTGATTTTTATTTTAAAATTTCACCACTCGTTATTACATTTTGAAATTTTACAATTAAATGTCAGATGGCAGCAACACTATTAAGCAAATTTCTCGGTGCTTATTATATTAAGTATCGAAATAGCAATTTGAAAAGAAAATTATGTGTCCTTATCTTAAAGATGTGTTAGACTTTTAAAATGCCTTTATATTCATTTAGCATGCGAGGCAATTTTGCATGGGTTGATTACAAAAAAGGCAGCAGCTCCTCTCGGCTGCATAGTACTACCAAATAGTTTAGGCTTTTACACTTTGATATCAGTTGCATGAGGAAGATGATGTACAAATCCCAGCCTCCCCTTTTGTGTGGATTATCGGTCAAGCTGAGTACACAAGCAGCTGGGCACGTAACAACAAAATTAAACAATGCTTACTTACTACATGAATGATAGTCAGTAAAATTCGCAACCATGTCTTCTTACCAGAAGAGCAAATACTGATAGTACAAACACGCATACCTTATTCAAATAATCACGTTTTTCTCAAATGAACAAAAGCTTATACCTTATTGGTTTCCCTGACTTATAAGATTCGTACTTAAACATGCATCGTTCTTCTGTATGTGTAAGTTATTTTAAATTTTAAAATGAACCATTCTGTTTGAATGCAAATGTCATCAAATTCAATAACATGAGAAGATTTCTTTTCAGTCTGTATTTACCTTTAATTTTACACTTCATGCAGAATCTCAAATGCCTTGTTTGGAGATTTGTATTACCTTTTTTCCTGTACCGATCATTCAACTTAACATGAGAGGTCGACACTATTTATACTTATTTACAATTTATTATCATTTTTTTTTAATCTTGCGATTACATATCTTGAAATTTCCAAAATCAAAATAGCAAATACACTTAAAGTGATTTATTGGTGTGAATCTATCGGCTCATATATAATGAAATTCCCTAAAATAAAACGTACCAGATTTTTGCATGGCCATTGGAGTATCCTCGCGAAAAAAAATCCAGATTTATTCCGGACAATGTACACCAACTGTAAAGCAATCATGGAAGACTACCATGTTATCCCTGTGGTATTATTTACAACGCCGCATGCAATACCGAAGCCAGCGAAAATATATCACGTGACTTCAGCAAGGTGCACCAGCCTCATCCTTGTGAACTTCGTTGAGCACACAAAGGATAGGAGCGAAGTCGTTTAGAATTTTTTATTGGAAAAAACTACACTTTTAAAAAAACCTCAGTGCTTGAGAAAAATGTAAAGAGGGGCGTTGTAGATATCATTTGTGATGAACAAAGGTTTTTAGTTGGCCTAAAACACTACATCCATTGAAAAACGTGGACATGTTTTTGAAAAGGGGGGGGTCGCGTTAATATTTAGTTTTATCGCAAAGTCGCACGTTTATAGACATGCCCACCATACGCGTCAAATACAATGAGCTCACTGAATTGGCTTGATTCTGTAGTCTGTTATGTCGCTTATCCACATTTCAATGGGAACAATTTTGTATAAATGACCGGCTCTTAACCACCTGCTTGGGCTCTTTTTTGGATGACCAATATGGCTATCAGTGCTTCAATTACGAAGCCCAGGTTTCCAATCCATTGTATAGAGATCAGTGTTCGAAACCCACTAATGCGCGGTTCAGCAATCTACGTACTTTTCAATGTACCGAGTAGCGCTTCTTTGTATGATGCAGAGTTTCCTAATTTTATTTTAAAAATATATTTCTCAAGAATCCCAGGCTCATTTTATAAAAATTAGGCATAAATGTATGCCACTTTTGATAAATTTATACATTTTAAAGGAAAACGTTAAATTAAAGCTGTGTTTTTAATTTCAATGTTAAAAGTAAACGCGATAGTCTTTCATACACGCCAGAACTTGACTAACCACCGATCATCTTTCAATTGGTGTGAAAGACTAAACATGGCTTGTGGCAAAACGATAGCGTAAAAAATCAACGTGGCGGCTTCCTTAAATCGTCTACTGCTTCGAAAGTTATGCGTGAAAATGGTGTTTTCTTCGCAAGGAATACTCCAATAACCATGCAAACCATCTGGTACGTCATATTTAGGGATCATTATATATGTTCCGATAGATTTATACCAATAAATCCCTTTAAAGTAAATACAAACCGCCCTAGCTACCAAAAGAAAAGATATTAGGCAAAGCTAACGAAAGACATTCAAATTAGAGAATGCGGGCGCCCTAATGGACGCCAAATAGTACATGTATATGTAAACCAGAATTACGCATACAGTTCGTTCATGCATATCAGAAAACTTAAGAAAATGAACAAGATTATGGAGCGCCAGAAGCAACCTACAAGAAGCTATTATAAACTTCATGCATATTGTACGTATTGTATGAAAATATCAAATGCAAGTTAAATCAATTACGGAAAGGCGCCCGTATGTATTTACTAAATCTTTAGATAAATACACTCACTTACAACATTAGCTAACATACGGCGTCCATCTAACAATCGGTCCATATGTATATGCATCTCCTCCCTGCCAAATTGTATGTTTTCAGCACTCAGCATCATGTTTAATTTACATGAAAAGGATCATCATCATCATCATCATCATCCTCATCATCCTCATCATCACCATCATCATCATCATCATCACCACCACCACCACCATCATCATCATCATCACCATCATCACCATCATCATCATCATCATCATCATCATCTGTGCTATTTAGGCTTAATAGGACGTCATTTAAAAAACAATATTCACCCTACATCTGTACATTTTAAAATACAATGTTGCAAATACGCATATATCTATATGAAGGGACTTTTATTAACGTTTTGCCATCTACCTTATTTAAAGCCAAAGAGTGGATCTTTTCCAGTATTATTAGCTCTGCGTCAAATAAACTGCGAATTTAGCTCATTTTTAAATCGACCGGACATTCATTGTATACATCGATACTATAATCTAGTACTTCTGCCTTAGAAGCAACAATGTATCGCGACAGAAGGGAATCAGTTTTGGATCACGAAACCTTTAAGCCTTTTAGTTTAAATTAATTTTACTAGGACACGGAATTGTCCAGAACACAACCCCTACTTCTGCCTCCGCTGTTAATGGAAGAGCTACAACTATAGAAATTCGTTCAGAGGTTCACATTACCTGTCGCTTTAGGCAATTGTACATGATTAGATACAAGTTATGTGAACGACTTTATGCTGTGAATTGCGACCTATTTGCATTATACAAACTACCTCAACCAACACTGAAGCCAGTGAATTTGTTAGTCCGAAATACTTCCTTCTTTCTCGATACAGAATAACTCAGTTTTAATGATTGTCGGTTCCGTCGTCGTCCGTCATCGTCATCGCATTATCATCGTAAAGGCCTCGTCAAGACCGTTTACAAATGCCTTAAATTGTCTGTTTTCACAAAGAACAGTAAAATTATAGTGATGATATGACCTAACCACTTGCATTTTAGAGGCAAAAAGGACATTTCAAAATTTTTGAAAATAAATGACTGATTACATGGCTTTAAAAAACAAGACACCAATCACAATATGAATTAAAATGCGTCACGTGGGAAATTTATCCTAATCATTTGACTTACATCTAAAAATAGAATGTGTCATAACTTCCGGAAGTAATTACTGTAGATTCTTTTAAAAAAAAAAAAATACAAAATATGTTTTTAATGAGACTGTAATAAAAATGACGCTCAAAAGTACATGAAAAAAATCCACAACCGAATAAATAACAAAAATTACAATCTAACGTCAAATGATTTTGTACGACCGACCAAATATTTACTTCAACTAAGTCCCCGTTGTCTTACTGTTCCCCTTAAATCACGTTCCCATGATTAATATAAACTAAAATGTCAACATCCCCATGCATAAATAATCGGGCATACACCCACAACCATGACCCACACCCATACCACCCAACATAACCAATCCATTCCACACACACCAGCGTTAACACTTAACGTTACCAGGGGGGGGGGGTTCCTAGTGACCCCCCAAATTTATTTTCTCCCGCTGGGCCGCTTTAAAACGCGTTGTAATTATTTGCGGGCCGAAATTGTTTGTAATTGTCGAACTTTTAATGCGCTCGTTTCATAACAAAATAATTAAAATCGGCCAACTGTTAATGAGTTAATTAGTGGGGTCCCATGTAACCCCCCACCCCTTGTGCACAAACCGGAAGTCATATTGCAGATAATTTTTTAAAAATACAAATAAGAAACCGAGAACCAAAGCATTTTTTTTGCTGATATAAGTTCACACATAACATTTAAGAAAACCATTATTGTAACCTTAAAATCAAACCCCTTTATGTGCATGAAAACAACAATTGCATCATGTACGGTTTGCCAAACCGTTACTGTACAAACTCTATGGGAAAATGACGTGTACCCGTAAAAAATACAGAATTCCCTAAAACTGCTGGTTTTGTGTTATATATAAGTAATTTGGGTCTTCTAGAATAGATATCAACATAAAATAATTTTTTCAAAATTTTTGATGTAAGCGCAAGGCTCATTTCAATTTTCCGTCTTTTTGCCCAATTTTCGCGTGTTTTGAAAACAATGTTTTGCCCCTAATTTGCACCCAAAATAACAAATCTCACTTTTTTATTGCTGATGTAGGATTGTCTTATGATCCCATGACCCCCCCCCCTTGGGCACCAACGGGAGTGAAAACCCCTTGGTCACTTAAGTGTTAAACACGTGCAAACATGTACTCCGTGTAATAGAATGTTGAGTTCTCTTGTTCAGTGGTCGGCCTGACAAAGAATCAAACGCTTTGGGTAGTGTATATATTCATGCAATTATGTACGCGCATGCATGTGTGTGTGTTGTGTGTATATACGTATTGTTTATGTATTTATAATAATAATTCCATGACATTTACGAGTGTCCATTTGTTATATGAAAAAACACTTTCCATGTCGTAATTCCCTTAACGTGGCCTATCACCAAAATCTCAACGGCTTCAGTTTCATCTTGAAGACTGCAGCTTAACAATGAATAAACCCAGAGTGACATCTAAAATCATCACTTACGGCTACTGCGATGTTAGATTTTCATATCAATCTGTGTGTTTATTTAGTAGAAAGGAATTATATAAAGGCATGCGAGTCTTGTCTGCTGACTATCGCCAGGTACATAAATCAGCTACTTCTATCAAGCTAAATCGTATGATTTTCTCTATTAAGTGCCATATCAATTTATCACCAAAAAGATAATCCTGAGGTTGTTGTCCTCTTATCAAAACTATCGAGAAATTACTCTGCGAGGAGATATGTAAATTGTCTTGATGTGGTTTTAAAAAACTGATTGCATAAGTGCTTTGTTGCCAACTTTTATATTTATTGATTTCGTTTTACACATATCTGTATTCATTTTATTAAAGGAAGCGCATTATTAGATGTAACGAAAAAGCCATAGATTAAAGGTTCAATCTGACATTTATCGATGAAGCCCTTATAGTACACGTGGAATTGTATTTTATTTTTTGCAACCGAGGTTTTTCTAAATCAAAATGAAAATTACAACAATGGGTACTTTTTTTTAATGTGTGTCCTTGGGTGGCAAGGCTTATACAGGGGTCAAAATAAAAACAAACGGTTAAATATTTTTCTTTATACCATCATGGTCAGTACCTTTCAAGGATTTCAGAGAGAGTTAAAATTCGAGAGTTATAAGCAAAACAGGTTCAAGGCAACATGGGGTTATTTTTTTAAACGGTGCCATATTGTTCGTCTTACTGTAGAGAAGCCGAAAATAAACGGGTCGCATTATCTATGACGTTTTGATGATGATTAAGAATTGCAATTATGGTCGGGGTCCACAGGGCTATGGAAGATCACCAGCCATATCTGTAAAAGTATCACTTTGAAAGGTGAAACACAGACTCTATATACACTTTTTTCTTATTTAGTATGAGTCAATGCACGTTGTTTTTTTTAAATTTTGAACAAAATCGGACCATTCTGTAAATGATGACCTTGAACTGCCTTAAGCCTATTGTGCTAAAACAATAGGTCATAGATATGACAAAGTACACTTTTTCAGAAATCTTATGAGCTACCGAACATATTGGTATATATTTGAAAACGATTTTATTGTTTACCCCCTGTACAATTTTTCCCCTTATAAAACACCCAAGGCACATTTAAAAAAAATGACACCCATGATTTTCAAATTCTCCATCAAAGCCTGTATATGGAAAACATTAGTGTCAAAATTGTATATGAAAAAAAAAATAAATTAAATATCAATCAATTACATTTCCCCACATACTATTAATTTTCTAACAAAGAATACTTTTGTATATACGTAAGGATTTTTCACATACCATATGTAGGCTCAAATTGATGTCTTGCATTAAGAAAATCCCAACTCTCTAATAAAATTCCGAATCTGAAATTTTATTATATACAGTATTCATGGTTCTGTAATTCTACACATTCATTTCAAACTTTGGAACCGACCAGTTTTGTAACTTTAATGTTTTAATATTTCATTTTAGTTGACTCTTTTAAATTAATGTACAAAAAAGTCTGCCTTTAATAAGTACCTCAACATTCTGATCAATTGCATTCGGGCATACACACGAATGACACAACTGATACTTAGTTATGGAAACCTCTAATGCCCTAAGGTAACCGAAATAATAGCACATCTGATCATGTCCAATTAACCAAAAATCGAAGACGTTCTTTACTTTTCACAATTGTTCCGTACATTTCCGATTCGGATTTGACGCTAAGAGATACTTGATGCAACAAACAGAAAGACATCTTGCGCGGGTGAGTGGGTTTTTCCTTTCCAAAATCAATGTCACACGTGAGATGTGCTTTAGGTTAAGTAATTTGTTACAGGAAAATATATAATGGATACAAGCGCACTGTGGCAGTGATCAAATCATCTGATTTCTTGTTTTTATCAGAGGTTTTACAATATAAAAAGGATAAGTCGATTTCAGAAAATGCAGGTTTTCAGCCACAATTCGGATGAGATTGCAAATCGTGGGAGAGAAAAAAAACGAATGGGAAGGTCCGTCAATGATTTGTTATTAAAGCGGCACTGGCACATTTTCACAAAATATGAAATTTCTTCAATTTGCTCTCAAATGATAATCTAGGCCATTGGAAGAACAGAGATATATTTTACACATAAAAATAGTATAGTATAGCGGGTATTTGAACACCAGCGTAGTAATAAAATAGCCAACATTTCACACTTTACTAAGGCATTGATTCGAGTCACAGACACAGAACAGGATAAATTACCTTAAAGTACGTTAAAGGGGGATGACCTGATTTATTATTTTAATGTCCCCGTACCCGATTTGGGAAATTTCACGCCGATATTTTCAATCCGTATTGATATGAGAAGTAAAAGCATGATTTTGTAAGGCCCATAGAATACTTTTGTAAAATTAGTATCGGTCGACCAAAATAACATACAAACTAAGATTTCACATAAAAATTTTGATCACTTCCGGCAAAATCGTAGATCATAGGGACGAGGCTATTAACATCCAGGTATAATAATAATATAATACATAATACAAACGGCATTTGATATAGCGCCTTCTCAAAACAAGGTCAAAGCGCTTTACAAAATAGAGAGTAATTACTATTTAGCCTAAAACATGGTTCATCTTTTACAATACCTGTTGTATTACTATGAGATAAGTACTTAACATCAAACTATAAAATAAAAAAAGAAAACAGCTGCATAATTAAATATCATGTGAGGCAATAACAAAAAACACATTAAGCACACGATCAACTCTTAGGAAAAAGATGAAATTTTAGAGCTTTCTTAAAAGTAACAATGGACTTGGAGTGGCGAACAGAGATAGGCAAAGAGTTCCATAGGCTAGGGCCACATTGCTGAAAGCCCTGTCACCCACTGACCTTTTTGTGCGGGAAACAGTGAGGAGCGTCTTGTCATCTGCAGAACGCAATCCTGGCCTGACAGGAATATACAAAGAGAGGTATTCGGACAAGTAAGATGGCAATTGTCCGGAAATGCCCTTGTAAGTAAGAAGCATAAGCTTAAAGACAACGCGCTCACTAATTGGTAGCCAATGGAGCTCTTTAAGGAGAGGTGTGGCTGGTGTCCTTCTATCAGGTCAGACCTTATTAATGGTTACGAAGGGCAGAGACATTGCAAACGAAATCAAACCGATTAAAACTAACGAGAAAAAATATAAATGTTAAGGGCAGAATAAATTGACCACATAGCCCAGCACTATATATAAGCTATTAGTGGATTTCAAGGATATTGCACTTATCCGGAGATTGATTTTGCTTCGCGGTGGTAAATTACGAAAGAAGAAATAACAATCAGCTTCTACAAATGGTAAATGTATAGGGTTCTTTCATGACAGGTAAATTATGCTGAATGGACTTTTGTTTTCCCTCCAGAACATTCAGGCATGCGAAGAATACAATACACACACCTGGTTCCCCAGAAAATTTAAGATATTTCTACAGATGATTCTTTTGTATTCTCTGCATGCTTGGGTTGTGCTGGAGGACAATTCTGGTCAAGTTAGCTTATTGACCTCCCGTGAAAGCGCCTTATAGTTACACAGGTATAGGGCTATAAAGGCTCAAGGTCATCCTGGGGAAAATACTCAGATTTTGTTGACAGTGGTGTAAAAAGATTAATCTTGTTGTACTGTAGCAGCAAATGCAATATTGGGCGTATATCTTGGTGACCCCAGAGACCATATGTGGACCCTGATCATTTGCCCATTTACTTATGGCAACCAAAGGCCACATTTTGGATACTATGAGACAATACCAACAACTTATAACCCAATCCATCGCGTAAATTTTACTTCAAGATGACTTTCAGCCTGAATGGGACTATACCGTTTTGACTAAAAGTTGGAACCAGGTAAACTATATTTGTAGAAGCATGTTGTTAAAAATCATTTTAATTTATATATATCATTTGCTCTGCATGTCCTTAAATACGGCTTGTCCTGGGCTACAGTGGGTTTTTAATGTTATATTTAATAAATCATGTTTGATATTTTAATAAAGTGATGATGAACATTTTAATCCGTATAATCCTGAAAATACAACTTGACTCGATTTCAATCTTCTCCCTGTACTCACATTTTTCTTCCTTGAGGAAAAGGAGAAATGATAGTACAGGTCCAGGTAGAAGTTTGAAATCGAGTCAATTGTATTAAAATACAATTGACACGATTTCAAACTTCTCCCTGCGCTGAACACTTTTCACCCTTCAGTAAAGGGGCAGTGGTCTGAAAATTCTGACAGCCTGGTTCCTAATGAATCCAGGACAGCAATACTATCCATTTTAGCACTAAAATCTTACGAGAGCTGTTTCCTTGACTTACTATACCACACAATAAAGATCCGAAATAAAATTGAAAGGAGAAATTTTAACTTACCCTTTTAACCCTGGTAGATTATAAGTCGTCCTACCGAGGTGTTGGCCTAGTGGTTAGAGCGTCCATCTCACAATCGGGAGTTTGCGGGTTCGAATCACGGACAGGTCGTACGAAAGGCTGAAAATGTTATCTACTACCTTCTTGTCAGGCGCTCGGCATTAAAGAATTGGACACGGGGGTGTCTACTTGAGGGCCAACCCCCTACTGTAGTTTTCACTATATTAAATAAAATACTGAATATTTATATGAAAAATTATTAAGATACCATTTTTTAAAATAAATAGTCGTCTGAATGCTGACCTCACCCTCCTTTATATTTAAGTGACTTAAAAATGATAGATGTTGCCATTAAATTTCGTTTGACATTTAAAAGCGTTTTACATTTCAAAACAACAATAATACACAATTAATTCGAGGATGTCTATTTTCGCGTTTGCTACCATCGCAAATTTCCACTTACCTTGCATTTAAGCGAAATATCTAACAATGCGGTTACTTCCATTCGCATCATGCATTTAACATCAAATAACCATGGAAATAGATTATATATTAATATGCGATAATAGGTCTGTGGTTTCTAATATACAATATAAGGTAACAATTCGGTTGACCAGTTGCTAGGATGTATTCTAGTCATAAGTAAGCAAAATTAATCCCGATAAGTCACTGGGTATGACTTCTACTACGTCAAAAAAGACAAATATTTTCGAAAAATGAAATCGAAACCGTAACATTTTCAACGCTTCATCGAATAAGATATTATTGAGATTGTAATTATAAACTTCGTTAGGGTAAAATAATGTGAAAAATATGTTCATAAATGGCGGAGCTGTTGACGAGTATCGCTTACCTCATGTTTCACCGTCATCAAAATTTTCCTCTAAATGCCATAAAATGCAAATTTTACAATTTCAAAATTCAAAGGCAGTTGACCACTAAAGTGTATATCGATTAACAAATTTCAGACAACTTGATTTTTTTAAACTATGCATACCACAGTAGCAACAGGTGCGATCCGGAATACATGTTCTTGTTCGGTAGTTACCCGCTATTCCATTTCGTGTTGCCATTTAGGTTCCACATGGCCACGGGTACTTTTGCAAGCAGAATTAAAAACATAATTATATTGATGCTCGTATAAGTAGGAAATGAATGCACAGAGAAATAATGGCAAACCCCAAAAGCGCATTATTGTTTAAAATGCAACTTGATATACAGAAGTGCTTTAATTGCTCCGCATTAAACCATAATCTTTATGATCAACATGAATGCTGTTAGCCATTGCAAACGCTAGTTTTACACTAAACCTCTTATTTTACCAAAATGTCAATGCTAGTATATTCATATAAAACGAAAATAATCTGACATTTTAAACAGTAAAAGCAAAAGGGATATAAAACAAGGTGAACAACAAAAGCACTAAACACGTAAACCCAATGTAGCAGGTGATATAGTCCTCCGGACTCATAGTCCACCTACAACGGTGAAGTGAAGAATAGGGCACTCGATTCAGTTGACTCTTCACGCAACATTAGTTTCACGCTTTATTCCGTTGTCTGATGGTGCCCGGACTATGGCTCCGGGCGGACCAGATCTCCTTTTACACCGGCTATAACAGATATTACGGTGCTTAAAGGACACGGTTCACGTCAAAAATACAAAACAGCCATTTATTCATAAACCTTTTAACAACTCCGAACCAATGTTTTATTACTATAAAACGACCAGTAATAATAAAAAAAACAGGTGTCAACAGTTGTCAACAACAAACAATAATATATGGCACCTTACACTCAAATACAGCTTTGATTTCAATTTAACTGTGAAAATTAAACCGAAATTCTTCCCGAATTTCATCCAGAAAATATTTAAGTGATTTTGTTAACCGCAACCTAATATTCTTAATGTAGGTACCACTTATTCAGTGCACCTCGCGAGGAAGGGAAGAAGTCCTGTATGGTATATTATTATTATTATTAAAGTCCGCCATGTTTGAAGTCCAGCTTTTTGATCTTCCAAAACATAAATATAATCCTATTTATATTCCGCACTCACGATATAATTTAATGCAAACAAAATAGTTCCACTGATACAGACGAAATTAGATGATGCGCTGACGTAAACGTAATTGCAGAAAGTCCTTTCGAAACAGGTAAACTGGTTGCAAAGTGACGAGTTACACTACTTTGCTTGCACCTCAGACAGTTGCATTATGGAAATTGCCAAAAAGACTGGATTTGTGGTAGTTGTTGATAGAAGATAAATCCCTTATTTACAGTTATCAATGCGGTAGATCTTGGATTAATTCAATTTCGCAATTTAAAGGTGGTTGTTCCGATTCATGTGTATTGTGTTTTCTACTTGATATGAGAGCCTGGCACTTGCACATACACCCCATCAAGTAATGTGGGAAACAACTTCCAGTTTCAATGGGAGACGCAATAATGCACGTCGCAAAGTCTATTCAATACTTGTGCTAATGTGATGGTTAACCACTAAAACGGCGTTTGTTTTTGTTTATATCTTGGGAATGAAATGGTTTAGGCTCAAATTAAAGGCGACAATGAGAAAAATATGGCCTTTCATCTGATATCAAAATCGATACTACTGCCGGGTAAATTAAGGGGGTCCCAAAAGACGATCGGAACACGCACCTTTATGTCTTTCGGCCATGTCGGCAGCATCCTCGTCACGCTGCACTATTCGGCAGGTATATAAAAATCGAAATGGTCATGTAAATGTAGCCTTGGCAATGCGGCATACTTATTTCGACCCCATGCCCTGGAAATCTCACCGACCAATGATATCAGTTGGTCTTTATTGTTATCGGAGTCGGAAAGGCAGTTGAAAAGACGAGTGATGGTGTACTTTTAGTCAAATTCCCCTGATCTCGTTTCGCTGTTGAAGGATTGTGATTAAGGAGCGATTAGGGTTAGAGAGTTGGGATTAGGGTGACTAGGGTTAAGGGTTATATGTTGGGTTAGAGTTAGAGCTAGGTTAGGCTAAGAGTTAGGGTTAGGTTACGGGTTAGGTGGGCTTGGGTTATGATTAGGGTAGGCCTAAAGTTATGTTGGGTTAGGGTAAGGGTTAGAATTTTACGGTTATTGCAAGGATTTAATAGGGTACTAAAATTCTGGATTTAATCTGTACAATTACAAGCAGCATTGATTGAAATTGGAATTCGCTTTCCTCATGGTTCAGTTCATTTGGGCAAATGAACTATGATTAATACCCGTCCTTCGGAGGGACGTTAAGCCGTCTCATGTACAAAGAGTCATACCTGTGCATGCACATCACAGTCAGTGTCGAAAAGAGTAGGGTGATTTACCCCTGGCTGTCCAAATTCCGTCCCGGTAAAATGGACCCAATTGAAATAAGCTTCCTATCGGGGCTTTCTTGGGCTATCCAGGACATTGTCAGAATATAAAGCAAATCAAAATAAAAAAAGTTTACGCAGTAATGGGCTTGGGCGGTAATATTTACATGTTTACCCGTCCGTTAGTGAACTTGTCGAAGCAAGATGGCCTTCATCAGTTCCTCTAGCCTTTTACCTATCTATCTCCTGAGTCACTGACACGTATTCGTGTTCTTCTGCGTTCGTATAGCCATATACAAAAGAAGAAGTACCACTCATCAACGCCTGTAGTTATCCCTCTTTGCCGAACTACTGGGATAAACCATTATTTCGGCATGTAACCCTGCCCGTATTTTCGGCATAAATACTTGCCGAAAGACCGACATTTCGGCAATAACCGTGTCATAGGGCAAGGTAATCTGTCGAAACACCGGATTTTTTGGGTATTGTCCGGTATGGTACTTAGGTGCATGGGGCACGTTCATAAAATATTTATTATATACATCTCTAGACTTACGGCGGTTAATTCAAAAAATATTTTGTCGAGCGTAATCGTAGCAGATAGGACTAAGCAACCAATACACTTGGCAAGGAAGAAACTTAACATCTGACAACGAAGAGCTAAAAGCAGTTTATTTGGTTTGACAGTAGTATTGATTAGACTCGTACAATTATCGTCATTGTTGACTAATGTAATGAGAGGATAACAATTAAGTGCCCAAACTAACACAACTTCCGGTTGGACCCAAGGGGGGGGGGGGTGGTTCTGGGACCCAACCCAGAAACCATTTTCCCATGGGAGTTTGATCATGACATAACACAAGGTAAATGGGGGTCACGTTTCGTAAGAACCACATACCCACAATAACAATTAAAATCCGAACTTGAACTATGAACTATGGCCAATTGAAATGGTCACTCTCCGACAAAGAGTGGTTCGCACACATTTCCCTCCTCAGCAACTCCAATATATAAGGTTTTGAACCAAATAATTTCATTAATCTACTCTAGAATACCAATTAAAATAATCATTGCAAATATAGCCAAATTTATACCATCTTGTATTTTTCTCCGGAACTTCAAAAATCACCTTAATGTTTCCATAGACTTACACAGTTAAGAGCACGTCCATGACGTTGATCAGCATATAAAAAGGTGTATTGATTTTAGTATTATTAATTATTAATTAATTTTCTCCTAAGTATATATTGAGCAAATAAATCAAGATTAATTACTTTAATGTCTTAATTAGAAAATCTTGATTTTTTCACTCCGTTAGTTGCCCAAGGGGGGGGGGGGTGGGTTCCTAGGGACCCAACCCGATAACCATTTTCCCCGGTAGGTTTGACATGACACTAACCAATTAATGGGGGCTCACGTAGAAACCACATACCCACAATAACAATTAAAATTCCGAACTTTGACCTAGGACCTATGGCCAATTGAAATTGTCACTCTCCGAACAATAGTGGTTCGCACATTTCCATCCTCATCAACTCCATATAAGGTTTTGACCAAAATAATTCACTTATATTCTACTCTAGAATAAAAAATTAAAAATATCTTGCAAAATCTAGCCAAAGTTATACCTCTTGTATTTTTCTCAGGAACTTCAAAATCACTTAAATTTCCCATAGACTTACACATTAGAGCAACGGTCATGACGATTATCAGCATATAAAAGGTTATTGATTTAAGTATTATTAAGTATTAATAAGTTCCTCCTAAAGTATATATCACATGGCACATAACCCAATTTTAACTACTTTTGTTTTAATTTTTTAATTAGTAAATATCTTGTTTTTTTTCACTTCCGTTAGTGCCCAATGGGGGGGGGGTTCCTAGGGAACCCAACCTATATTCTAATGAAGCCGTGGGCAGATTTAATGTTTTAGTATCAGGAAAGCGTATTCATAAATCGACCATTGAGCAAAAACCTCCTTGAAAAATTTATTGCGTAACCAAAAATCGCAAACATCAATGTTGGGTACTAGGGAATCCCCCCCCCTGGGCACTTAAGTGTTAAAACCAGTTTCAGTCATCAAAGATAATTTTCCGTTCTTTTTTCTACTTCTTCAAAGGTCTTATGAATATTAATTGCTAAAAAGACGTCCTTATGGTAAATAACAAAAAAAATTAGCATTCTTGTCCTACCACCAGTTGTAAATTTTCAACCTATTCTTCGGAAAGGTTCACGACAGATTGCACGTATCTTAACGAATCCTTTTATAAAAGAGATAGCTTTCGTTTTCCGTGTTTCACAAGTACAAAGTGGTTTGTGTCCGATGAATTTTATCTACAGTTCTTCACTACATTGTTTTTGTTTTTTGGTGCGTTTTTGAGATCTTACGTGGAAAGGCGGATAATTTTTTAAGATGAGCTAAGTTTTTAAGTTGGGAGAATGAACAACACTATCTTCCCAACGCATACTCGTGGAACCTGTCGTTGGTACAAACAGACAGGAAAGTCCGTGTAATCTGGCAGCACCTTCCATAGGGCCGTTACGATAACATTTCACAGTATAAACCCGATTTGCTGTACAATATGCTAAATAATACGTGGATCCTGGGTTGCCTACCGTAAATCCTTTTTTTTACTGAAATTCCTATATCCCACAATGCGCCAACGATGTACGAGTAGATTAAATAAATAGCGCATTTTATATTCTATAGGTTTTTGTGTCATACGGCATTTTTCTGTCATAACTGTGCCAAAACGGTTTGCGTAAACATATATTTTGACTCTTTGATTGCCTTGTAATTTTTGCGCCACAAAATGTGCGCGTACTTAAAGGAGGCGCCCTAAACGCGAGCGTGCATGGAGTGATGGCAAATCTACTCGTACATCGTTTGGTGCATTGGTGGGATAGGAATTTCGGTAAAAAATGATTTCCGGTAGGAAACCCAGGATCCATGTATTTGCTATGACTTGTATCACCTGTTTAAAACTGATCGTGCTTCAAGTTGATACAGTGACGGGAATTGTTAACAAGTGGTTAAAAAAATAAAAAAGGGCTCCATTTGCCTTGTACGTGATCCCGCCTTTGAGGTGGTAAGTTCTAGCCTATGACCCCGCTATGACATTGTTCTGTTCCAGGTGCAATTTAAGAAAGCAAAAACATTACCAACCGAACACTGCAAACTGTACAGACCCATTGGAAATACTGGTCACCATTGGATAGAACGTACTTTTAAGACACGCAAATGTCAGTCCTTTCGATTCCAAATTCCACTAATATGCCTCCAATAGATAATTAGATCTGCTGATGTATAATTACCCTTTAATTATTTTATCAACATCTTAACCTCAATTTTAATTTTAAAAACTAGGAAATCAGCTTGATTTAAGCTCAATTTGACCCATACTCGAAATTGTTTGGTCATTGTCGATGCAAACGATAAAGCATCTTCAAATTAGAGTTCGAATATTATCTAATGAATCATTTACAGTTTGAAGTGAAAGGGCGTGTTTTACCATCATAAATATGGACCCCCCCCCCGCCATTACGTATGGGGTCGTTTTAATTGTCAAAATCTTAGTAGCAGGGGACTGTAATGTAAGAGTGTGCGCTTACGGATAAAATTGTGAATTTTGCACACAAGTACTTTAGGATTATAATCCATAAAAGTGATGGAAGCACTCGCCAGCCCCCCTTAATAGCCCCCAGCTTGGTTTCAAGGTATACAGGGTCAAAAATTAAAATGGTCTGAATGTGTTAAACAGACACATGGTGTTGTCTGGTCAAAAGGGATTCCAAAAAGGTATAGTTTCACTATCTATGGCTTATCGTTCCGGAGTTTTATGGGGGAAAAACTGTTAAAAATGGTGAAAAAGTCAATTTTGGTGTGTATGCGTCAAAAGTTAAAAGTGTTGATTCAGTTTTAATATGTGGTGCAATTGCTTCCTAGCTTAAAGGATTGAAATAAAGAATAGTTTGCCGTATCGTTATGCTTAGTTTCACGTTATCACAACAAAATAGGTTCACATGTCCATAGAACCAATAGCTGCCAAAGCTGTTTTGATCTTTATCGCCATTTGGTTTAAAAACCAGACACGTAAGATAGTCAAAACTATTCATTATTTCATTTGTATGAGCTTAACCAACAATTTGAACACATTTTACAAAAATTGGGAGCAAGCAACTTTTTAATTTTTGACCCCTGACAAAACAAAATTGACTTATTTACCATTTCTTACAGTGTTTACCCCATAATTCCTAAACTATAAGTCAAAGTTAGTATAACTATACCTTTTTGGAAATCCTTGTAAACCAGACAAACATCATTGGTGTGCTTTTCAACACAATAGGAACATTTGAATACATTTTACCCCATGGGTACCTTGAAACCAAGCTGGGGCCATGAATGAAAGGTGTGGCGCAAGTGCTTCCATCATCATTTTTTTGATTCTTCAATGTATAAAGTACTTGTGTATACCAAAATTCACAATTTTATCCGGATTGCACACTCACAAGATCTGTTCACTACAGTCCCCCACTATAGCTATTCATTTATGTCGAAACCTAACTTGCAGTGTGTAGAGAACACGAAACTTTGCTCTAGTACAATAGCTTTTACGAAGACAAGCGAAACCGCTACTGCATACGATTTGGATTATGCAGTTCTTAATGATCCTGGTTTTAGCGACTCCTCCCTGTAGGTTCGTCATATGATTCTTATTTGGGGGAATCAATGTAACTCTTTTCAACTAGTCTCGACACCTCACTACATCCACGTTTCACGTTGGCCCATGATTCAAGGGACATGAAAAGCCGGGTGTGAAGGAAGCTTGTACACTTTAGGAGGTTTATGAGGGGACTAAGACACGACGCCGGATCTGTATTAATTGCACGCGTGCTGCTTATTGTTAGAACGCATGTAGGTCATCGGATATTTAAGGATATTATTTCAAGTTACCGCCATCAAATTACCGGGATATCATCGCCCTCTTTATGTCACTATAAATAAGTAATCATTTGACTTAAAAATAGAAACTTAAGTGAATAAAAATCAGTTATGTTCTTATGCAATTCCCATTATTTTACCAAACAACTTGTATTTGAAGAGCGAACTCCCGCATACTCAATATTTTATTAATGCAGGAAGGCAGTGAGCAAATGCTAATTGACATTTGTCGCTCTCGATTTTGTTATTCCTTCCGATTCACCAAAATCAAACGCCGAAATGTTTCTTCAACAAACATATTTCTCTTGTCTACTGATACTATTCAAGAATCATAATTTTGGCTATCCTGAAAGAGTATCAGTAATTGTTACTTTCCAAGTGGTTAACTTTTGGTCATGCGAGATTCCCCGTATTTTTTTAACTTATGAACTGAGAATGTCATTGAATCCGTTTTTGGTCTACGAGTTTTTCCACCTCTGCGACGAAGGACGTTCCTGTCCTGTAAAGTAGTACGGAGCACGATTATTTTCCTTATTTGGTTCCAAGAGGGACTAAATACTGTGTGCATATGGGTTCTTCGATTTGAAATCTGAACAAGCCATCTAGAAGATTTATAGCAATAGATAGGTAATAGATTAAGTCTCCTAGCATAGAGTGGGAGTTAAGTAGCCTATTGCAATCATCAATTAAGACACACCCAATCTGTAGAAGACATAGGCAAAGTCTCAATAGGAACGGTACGGATCATTTCTATGTAGTATCCAGCAATGCGCTGTACCCAGCGCTGGCCCCATATTGCCTTATTTGTATAGACAATGTACGGAGTACCTTAAGTCGGATTAACAATTACTTGGACACTTGATACATAACCTTTGAGTAAACACAACAGGCTACGCGAAGGTTCGGCGTATACTTTGACCAATTACGCATCGCGAAGTTGAAGTGCGATCTTCCTTCAGGCTCATGCAATCCACGCGTGCTTGCATTGTTTTGTCAAACGTTACACCCAATAGTGTCAGCACGCGACGGAGAAACTTATTACTGCTTAAAGGGATAAACAGCGATAATGCAAGAGAATAAAAAAAAAAATGAAAATACATTTTAGCTTATAAATCAAAGATAAATATGTACAATTCCATACAACTACTTAAATGTTTCACCAAAAAACACCAAACAGTGAAAAAAATGAAGTATTTAAGGAAATTTGTCCCTTTAAGTGAGCACAGAAAAAAATCGACTGAAGCAAGATTCGAAGTGATAACGTCTAGATCACAAGGCTAGTAAAAACCAATCTTGAAGAATACTAGTTTTGTTTGTTTGTTTTGTTTTGTTTTTAAGAGTTTTTCTTGTTTATGCTGATCGGCCTGTTTAAAAATTCTGCTTGGGTGACAGGCTTTCTTTAACAGCTTACCCAATACTATATATGGCCTTATTCCGTTATGTGTTAATTAGGGTAACGGGCTGTCTCAAAGACCTCATATTAATTAACATGTGTGGACGTAGATTTTTTGAAAACGTCTCCACAACGAAAAAACGTCCCACATGCACACAAATATCTCCACAATGTATACAGTATTCGCACACACACACACACACGCACGAGCGCACACACACTCATTCGCGCGTGCATGCGAACACACGCGCTCGCGCACACACAAAGGCATACAACATCGCACATCGCACACATGATATACTCGCGCAAACAAACATCAACCAGAAATCCCAGACACGTACACCAGAGCAATAGCAACAATAACAAACATCAACATCAATATGATTTACCTATCAGTAGGTCAATTTTAGTCATCCTAATGAGTCAAACGATGGCGATCTTTGAGGTACATGTCACCTTGCAAAACTGCACAAAGATCGATGCCACCTGCTTCATTACGATATCATTCAGGAAGTACCTTAATCAACACGTGTTATGTAATGACATCGGAAGATTGTTTAGCGAATGTGTGTGTGTGTGTGAGTGTGTGTGTTTGTGTGAGTGTGTGTGAGTGTGTGTGTTTGTGTGTGTTTGTGTGTGTGTGTGTGTGTACGTGCGTGTGTGTTATAATTTGTTGTTATTGCTACTGCTGTTGTTTATTGTATTTGTATTGTAGTTTCCAAACATGTATTCTGTCGGTATTCTGTTAACTTTGAAGTAGTAACGTGAACACGGTTTTTAAAAAAATATTTCCCTTTGCTGCATTGAAACATTTTATTAGACATAATGAATAACTTCTCTACTTTCGTAGTTCATGATACCTAAATTATCAGACTCTTATGAATTTCCCGAAACCGAAACCGAAAACAGAACACTTTTTAGAAGAGTCAACATGCTAACATCGCAAATGATCTCGAATAGGAGGAATGACTCTGGGGAATTTCATGATGGACATACCTTCTGCAATCAGGAAGTGCTCGGCTAATCTGTGGCGTTATCTCCTGAATTCCATTATTGTATTTAACCACGTCTAGCAATTCGAAAATTGGCACACTTATTCGAAGAACTTACCTGAACTAATTTAAAATGGTCTACTTTAACCATCCGAACAATCCTTATTTGTCGGAAAAAAATAAAGTTATTTTCTTTGCTTTTGTGAGAGTTGTTTTAATGGGAGATAAGAAGGAAATAACATGCAGGTATATAAAGATAAAGAAGAAATTAAAGAGAAAATGAGGTTGTATTAAGCGAAGTTGTGACTTCAGAAGACAGTTAAATAAAACTTGAGGAAGATACATTTTATTTGTTAGATACATCACCCTGAAAATGTCATCTTAATCAACGGGAATCTCGTCACACATCTGTATGAACAAAGACAAAATAATCCTTCATTTATTATATCTCTTATATATATTTGTCTAATTAGAAAATTGCGTGTTATAACATTCAGAACCTTTCTAATGAAATTGGATGGCTTGGTTTACGATTGATTCTACCAGGTGTAATATTATCAATACAAGCCAACGGCAATTATAATATGACTTTGTTTAAAATGGCAAAGAGTCAATCACCCAAAATGATTGACGAACGTTTCATCAAGTTCTATAAATACAGTTGTCCCCTTTAGAAGCGTAACACGCCACGTGGTTGGAATACTTCATCTTGATTATTCTAATTTGTCAAAGAGTTTTTGTTTCACAATTCTTCATTTTGATTCTGTCAATAGAGCACCATTTTGGTGAACACCTGCTCTGTGTTCTATATGGACGACATCTCAAATTGACCTCAGGACTGCGTAATAGACTAACGGTTTTGAGTTTCGCTTATCGCTAAAACACCTGTGTTATTTAATAAATTGAAAATAATATTTTCTAGAGAAAACGCCTTTAAACCAAGCAATAATTGGTACAAAATGTGTTTCGAGCCGAGGTGTCTGCTAATCTTTTAATACATGAAAATCTTAGCAGGTAAAATTTCAATTTGCATTTAAAATGGTATCAGTAGTTACCGCAAAAACGACATGTAATGTTGAAATAAGGAAATTACCCACGTGATTACTTCAACTTCTTACGCTACTCATCTGTAGAATTGTTCACGTAACACTTATCGGCCCCTATTATCGTTCCATCCACCGAACAATACTTAAGAGCACCAGCAGTTACAATTGGATGAAACTCATTTTTTTCTTAACTGGCGGAAAAACCTTTACGTCCTTTTCAAACATGCCCGATTTAATAGGTTTTTTCCGGATCTAACATTAATAATAACAAGTTGAAAATATGGATCAAATAATGGAGACATTGTCCTATTTTGTAAAGGAAGCGTCGGGTTTCTCCGCTATTAATTCGTAGGGTTTTCATCACAGCCATTCATAGCAACACCTGCACGGCCTGCTATGCGTAGTGCATACCAATTTATTCGCTTGCATTATTATGCCTTGGTCCGGAAGAACAGTTACATTTGACACTCAGAATGGCTTGGCCAGAGGATAGATGGAAAGCGCTCGGTAAATATTTGATATATGACAATATTGAAGACAGATCTGTAAAGGCACGAAATGTTCGTTGCTAATTGCGAAGAATCCCTTGACGTAGTGAAATTAGGAGGTTTTAACTCCATCGGTACTTTTTAGAGAATCGCTACTCCATAATGGAGATCAAAACAATGCTGTTTTTTATGTTATTTTATTTTATTTTTTTAACATATGGAATCAAATAAAACCTCAAGTTAAAACAAACTAAACGTGTATCAGCATTGCTACCTTCAACACCATTACTTCATTACTTAGAACAATATTTATTGGCCCAATTGATCTAAAGTGGATACATACATTTCACCTTCCTCCCTATTGTAACACTTAAATGAACTGGGTAATTAGCCATCAATCAACAGTATAGTCAATGTTATAGGCTTCAAAGGCAATTTAAAATAATTTTAAGAATTTGCCCATTGGTATAAGCATGGTCCATTTTAATCTGTTTGACTGAACCACACTATAACTGGTTTAAACCAATCTGTAAATTCATTAAAAGGGACTCTTTTACTTGTCGATGTGTTGTAAGAGGCGAAAGACTTTGCTGGATAAAATCAATATAACTTGCAAGGCTGAAAGAGGCTATAAATGAAATGATTGTGCTTCGCATAGGCCTAATATCCTGCATGTTGGACGCCATGATTAAAAAAGAGTGTTCATCCGTAAAGCAAGGAGCACTGAAAACAGGCTCACAGGCTCTTTCCTCAGCCGAAATAATCAAAAAGGTTTGCGCACTAAGAGTGCTTGAAAAAAAATGTGTTGTACACAATGAATCCGTCCGGGAATACGTGGATTTTTTTCAGAACTTCCGCACAACGGCCTCTTTGGAGACAATAACAACTCCTTGTTCATATAGACAGCTATATAGTTTCTTCTCAATTCAATACTATTGATTTGTAGTTGATAAAAATGTTCGTTCTGAATACAACCATCAGATAACTTTACTACAATAATTTCCTATACAATAACCCCATTGAACTTCTACAAAAGTAATGGCATTGTACTGTCCTGTTTACCCCTTAATACAATGTCGATAGTGGCTTTAAAATTAAATGACCACAATATCTATGCCAACATAGGAATGAGGAATCCACTCCACCACATTTACAACTTATGTGGACAACAACTACAAAATGTCGATTCCTACCCATATCTGGGGTACAGCTGAACAACACGTTAACATGGAACACGCATATCTTAGAAGTTTGCAAAAAAAGCTCAGTGGATTCTCGGCCTGGTTCGACGGAATCTATGGGTATGTACCACACGGGTTAAATCGTCAGCTTAAACCACACTTATTCGACCACTACTGGAGTATGCTTCATCGGCCTGGAACACATCAAATCAAACCAACAGAGATAAGTTAGAAAGAATCCAAAGACAGGCGGCCAGATTTTGTAAAAATGAGTACAGCAGAGAAGTGGGTACTGTTACTCAACTACTGGAAGAGCTGAAATGGGAACCACTTGAGATCCGCCGTAAAATCAAGAGTATTACCATGCTTTACAAGATCATACATAGTTTAGTAAACATATCATTTGCCGACCATCTTGTCTACCAGACCAGGACAGGAATTCGTGGCCATGACCAGAAATTAAGACAAATTATCTATAGAACAAATCGCTACGGTGAAGCATTTTTTCCAACTACCATCCGTCAATGGAATAGACTGCCGGCCATAGTTGTGAATAATGCTTCCCTGGAGGTGTTCAAGGGGGCTACCTCATCGTTCCTCAGTAAATATTAATTCTTTCATTTGGAGTCACGTCCATCCACCATAGCAGTGCTCTCTAGTCAAAGTTGGTGTTGTTGCCTCATGTGGAGGAGTTCTAACGACGACGACAGACACAGATACAGAACATGTTGGTCTAAGTGACCAACCAAAACGATAATGTCAATGGTAACCTCTTGCTGAGACATATTTACGACCTTTAGATTTCAGGTTTATGCAGGTGCAGATGTATAAGAGACCTAATGTCTAACTTCCCACGCAAGATACCTTGTTGAAGATGTAGAAAGTTAAGCCTTATGTCTCTTATGCATCTGCACCCACTTAAACCTGAAATATTAAGGTCGTTAATATTAAGGGATTAGAAGTTAAAATAAGGCCAATGTGAAAAATGCTTACATTACAATTATAACCACACCATTATTTTTGGCATCAGTGAAGCTTGAAGAAACACAAATGGCGAGTCCATTCAATGGTCAAAGCTGGTCATTTATCAAAATGCTCAAGCTCAAATTAGAATTTATTTGCCATATCATATTGGAAACAGTGAAATCATTAACTGCAAGTAAATTATGATTCTGTGACCTATGGTTAAGGGGTCAAGTCAATAGGTCAATTACTCATAGTTAATAGGTCAATTGCTTAAATGCCAGTTATAAACATACCTTTATGTTGGCATCAATGTGACCCCCAACCCGATAACCTATCCTTACAGGCGTCAAAGGTCGATAATAGATTATGCTCCTGATAACAAGTAACATACCATCAAGCTGGCGTCAATGAAAGGCTTACAAAAGAGTCACTATGATCCCACTATGTGATCTATGGTTACGGGGTCAAAGGTCAAAATGGGTCAACAATGAAATATGCTGAAATGACAATTCATAACCATATCATCATGCTGTGCTGGCATCAAAAAGTCCATCATGACCCAACTCCGTGACCTTAAGTTCAATTGCTGATGCGCTTATGCTAGAAGCATTCATATTTTAATGAACCAATACTGTGTATTTCCCAGTTTACAAGGGATTGCCCAGAAACTTTCAGTTCTGGAGGTCTGGGAGCACGTGACGCTGAGTGGCATATACATACCAAAAACAGGCTAAGTTTACATTTCACGGCTAGTTTTGTAGTTCTTAACCACAGCAGCTCTATTTTTATTATTTATGCATTCGCGAAGATCTGACACTTAGTCTACCATCTGTTACAATACGGTTAAATTCGCGCTTTCTATAAACCTTTAAGTTATTACGACCATACAATTATTGATTGGCCTCCTCAGATTCTGCAATGGTCTCGCTATGGAAATCACTCCACATTCAGACAGAGCCCCTAAATGTCAACATCCATATTGTATAGAAGGTCACCTTTATTTTCATAGGAAGGCATTGTCGGAACAAAGTTAATATCTGGCCATTCCACTTACTATTTTATAACTTTTTGAAAGAAATTCGCAAACGTTCAACACGTTTAATAATAATGCTGTTTAGACAAACGGAAGTCTAAAAGTAAAAAGCAATTACAATATCACTGGTGTTAAATGGCCTACAGACACCAAAGTTGAAACCTGATATGAATCCACGATGTTTTTGTGTCGTCTGCAAGAATTGCAGAAGGTACATAGGGATTACTCTGGTCATATGTCTGTGTGTCTGTGTAACCCTTAATATATTACATGTCGTATGAGTTCCGTAAGGGCTACGATGATGTAACTTGGTGGAAAGGAGGAGGCGTGACCTTGGTGACCTATCTTACCTTTTACCCCATTCACATACCGCGGCAGCAGACGACACTCGCGGTCCGGGGACCGCGATGTATTTTTGTTCTACTTTATTTATCAGTGTATTTGCCAAGAATACATACGTAACACCATTTTAGGGATGGAAACTTCATTATAACAATAAAAATAGAGGCACAAGCCAACTTAATGAACGATGAATTCATATCTGCTATTGTAAGTCAATTTAAATTGGTTTGAAATATAACCGCTGAAAGAAATAACATTTAGTTGACTTGGTAAAAAGACATGAGTCAAGGCAAGCTATTTCTTGTTACTATTTCAGGTGAGGAACATTTACACTCATTATCATAACAATGGTAAAATTACATTTATAATGAGCATTATGTGCAAGCTTCTATGCTGAAGAAAATACGAAACATAATAAATATGAAACCAAATAATAAAATTCGTTTCATGTGCTGAGAATGACAAGGTTCTAACTGACATACATGTTCAAGTTCAACAACAGGAAAACCAATAGTATGCTGCTTATCCATGGTCAATTTCCAAAATACAACGGAGTTTACCGTTGAATCTATCACTCCAGCATTGCCTTGCTCATGTTAGTGTTTGCTCATGTATAGAAGAACACAATGTCAATCGGAGTACCATCATCAGTGCTCATGTATAGCATTTACAGAAGGCGTAATAATTTAATGGTTGACTGGTTAATGGTGTTGTCAGAATATCATTAGCAAATATTGAGTGGAAAAACATAACTTCAGTTTGACAGATCGAGCTTGCTTGATAGAATTTGAGATTTAATATATTTAGCTTTTCTCCTTATGGTGGCTGATTAAAGATCTTAGAATTAAAAGACTGATATAAGTTTTGGTATGTTCTATATATTATGGAAGAAGTGGGTTTTCTTTTGGTCTAGACAGGTCCATGGGGAAAGCCACTGCATGCGACTAGATGTTGTCAATAAGAAATATTTTTTGCAATTATTTAAATGTGTTAGTGTCCACAAAGTTCATTTAAACGGAGACACAGTACCAATGGTTCGGTAAAACATTTTAAAGAAACAACGCGGTTTTGGTTTCTTCAATAAACATGATAAATAAACCCTTAGATAAAATATAGATAAATGCAAATTAATTCTGAATCAGAAAAGAATCGAATATGATAAGTTACAAATTATACAAATTGATTAAATAATCCAAACAGATAATTAATTATCACTTTCTTTATTCATATTACTAAAATTCTTATAACTTGCTGTGTAGAGTGCGATAGTATTGGTAAAAAATGTGAAGGCATGTGCGGCACCATAACTGAGCCAAACGCTGTCTTCACTTATTAGCTTGATTTTGCCGAGAGCATGTCTGGATTGATTGCATTATATTGTGTAAAATCTGAAGCTAGCTTACCGCCTTGGGATCTCATGCACCAACATCTTGAAGAAACATTTAATGGATAAAACTTTTTTCCACATACTTAATCTTGCGAGATGCGTGGACACGTTTACCTCAAAGTAGGATCTTTAATGCTGGTTTCCTGCTGTAGATTAAAGGCTTTAGCTTGTCTTAATTTATATGCTAGTCGTCTTCAGGGGATATTTTAATTTTTAACGATCAGCGTATTATTAGGTCATGCACTTTTATGGCCTGTTTCAAGAGTTATTTATTCAATACGTGGATTTTGGTTTTTCCGACCGGATGTTAATCTTTACCGAAATTTTACCAACAACGCGCACTCTATATAAAATAAATAACGCATATACATTCTATGGTGTTTTGTGCCATACGGTCATTTTTCTGTCATAACTGTGCGTAAACCGTTTGCTGTACATAAATTTTACCAGTAACGAGTACTCTTTGATTGCCTTGTAATTTTTGCGCCACAAAATGTGCTCGTAGTTTAAAGCAGGCGCACTAAACCGCGAGCGTGCATGGAGTGATGCATAAGATCACATAGATCACATAAGGAATTTCGGTAAAAAATTATTTCCGCCGTGCCATCCATTTCAGTGGTTGCTTTGACAAACTAGAGACATAACAAAGAACAGAATCGGAACAGAATACGCATATCATCTGAAGAGTTAAAGTGATAGGAGGAGATTTTTTTAGGATACGAATTTCTCTCAAATTGCACAGAATCGATTGTAGACCACCTACCAAGAACGTTCCGAAGGTTTATTGGACAAACAAGTACAAAAGAAAACGGCAAACCTTGTTTTGAACTTGCTGACTATCGTAATTTTCCCTATAGAACACCGTGCTTTGACTTTCTGTCGTGCACGACAGAAAGTACTAAATCATCAAATTACTACATAAAGACGGCGTATTCGGTTTATTCACTTCAGGTGTGATCTAATACATTAGAAAGCATTCCAAATATGCAAAAAACCCGGGTTCGAAAAAAATTGGGGCGCTTTTTTCTGGAAATCTCCCCATGTCTCTTTAACATATCCATTCATCTCCTACACGCGTGTTAATGCTCAACTAATTTGAAGAAATCATAGTTTGTTTAATTTGTGGAGTGCTATTTATATGGACAATTCATTATTATCTAGTGACAAGCACAACATAGCTGCTGAGAGACCGCTGCACTTTAGCCATGGTAATGTGTAGTACATATGTATCTCAGTGCGTTGCTGGCCATATCAACGGAATGTTTGAACGGCTAACGACTCGTAAACGGCGCATCACTGCAGTTAATTTATTTTGATATCTCAGCTATAAAGTGGCTTGACATTAAAGTGTGTCTTCTCCATAGAAAAATATTTAAACATATTGATTTAAGCCGATACTGCAATCAATTCCATTCTTTAAAAATCATTTTGACGTTTGCATTGCGTGAAAACTGCAAGAAATATTATAATATCTAGGATCGCTGTGACGTCACTGCCACCTTTGCTGTGTACCTGGCAATGCTCCTCGGCAGATTTCTTTTAAAAGCAGGACAGCAACTCACATACCATTGCTTTTGTTGTTTTCTAAAGACATATCGACCGTATTCAATAGCCAGCCATGTTGGTGGACAAGATAGACGCATTCCAGTACTACAATACATTCACCTGTCAATGATCCCTGCGCAATCGCTCATGGAATGATTGACAGCTTAATGTATTGTTGTCCTGGAATGTATGCATCTTGTCCACCAACATGTCTGGTGGCTGACGGCATATTGAATACGGTCTATTGCTCTGAGAGGTGCTAGAACAACCCTTGTTGTGCACCTGGCAAGCATTCTTGGAAGATTTCTTTTGAAACCAGAACAACAACTCACATAGATACATATCATTGCTTTTGTTGTTTGATCTGAGAGGTGGTAGAACAACCCTTGTTGTGCACCTGGCAAGCATTCTTGGAAGGGAAGATTTCTTTTGAAACCAGAACAACAACTCACATAGATACATATCATTGCTTTTGTTGTTTGATCTGAGAGGTTCTAGAACAACCCTTGTTGTGCACCTGGCAAGCATTCTTGGAAGATTTCTTTTGAAACCAGAACAACAACTCACATAGATACATATCATTGCTTTTGTTGTTTGATCTGAGAGGTGGTAGAACAACCCTTGTTGTGCACCTGGCAAGCATTCTTGGAAGATTTCTTTTGAAACCAGAACACAGCAACTCACACTCACCTGTGTCTGACAGGATATTTTTATGCAGGACATCCCAAAGAGGTTCTATATAGATAGAGAGGCAAAACGTTACGTCATCTTTAGAATTCATTCTCGATGTTTTGCGACCAAAAAGGAAAACATAGAGTCCCAACAATAGAAAGCAATGGCTGCCTCCGCTTCTTCCACATACTGTGGGTGCCGCTTTGCATATATACTAATCGGTAGTGATACAAATGGATGTATGTGTTAGAGGTCGCCAGGTGTAATATAGTGACCTGGCTCATTTTTGCTTTCAGATAATTTTTTTCTCATACGCAATGCGCGCTTAGGTGAAAAGATGTATTCATTGTGGCGGTTTATTTAAATCAAGAACGACTGACGTTCATTTCATTCGTTGTGTGGCCATGGGTAGGACAAAATTAACCACCCAATAGCACCAACATCCAACAACTGATATTTTGCCGGATTGTCTGTATCGAAATTGACATTATGTGTGTATACAAGCACCCAAACTAATAATTATTCCGTGCAATATTCAAAGGGTCAGCGCCCAGCATGGACGACTGGTTTTGAATGGGCTTCACCCCCTTGGGACATCCACTTTAATGGTTGAATTCAAAAGAAAATAATCATAGACCCTTTAAAATGGCGCAATTGCAATTAAAATGGAGGCTCTCTGCATTTCTTCCCAAAATAGGAAACCATAAATCCAAACAATTACATATTAAGAATATTTTCTTGCTTTGTGGCAATTTTAACTTAATCATGGCAGAGATAATCCCAATTACATAATGCGGTCGATTTTTGTTTATTCCAGTGGGAGGTTAATAATACATATCTAGATGAGTAAAAACATATGTTTCCTTTGGTCACAGGAAATAATTAATGTTAAGCAAAACGTCCATAGTAGGTTATAAGTTCCAAATGTATCGAATGCACTGATAATGAATATACTTATATAGTTTATATTATTTGATAGATTGAAATATGACCAATTTCTTTGTGAGGTTAAGCATTCAACCCGGGAGCATTCATTGAAGATGGGAAAATTAAAATTCGATCATTACTGGGAATCATTACCATTATCCGCTTGACGTATAAAAATATAAAAAAACAAAAAACAACAGGATGTTTGTCTCAATTTTCAAATTGTTTTCATTGAGCCTTTATTATTTATCATGATCTGTATAAATGACGTTACATGTTACCACATTCCTGATCATTGCCAAACCAAAGAAAGTGTGAAAGCTTAAATGTCACAATTCACATTTTAAGTATTCTTAAATGTATACGTTAAAAAGTTGTGTATGTGTTATCTGTCAACAGGAAGAGCGTGTTTTTTAGTAGAAAACAAATGACGTATTAATATGTTTGAAATGTAGACGAGTTAACATTATAGAAATACTACATGGTTATAGTGGAAATAGAGCGCACAATTTTCCAGAGGGTGCTGGCTTTGGGCCTATCACCCCGAATCCGTAGGGTAAGAAATGACCGGCTAAAGCCAGTACCGATGGTAAATAGTGTGCCCTATTTCCCAAATATAAACCATGTAGTATTTGTTTCATTACATCTCACTGTGACCAGTGGCGGATTTAAGAGTCAGCAGTGTCAGCAGCTGCTGAGAGGGCCCGCCTAAAATACTGCTCTCAGAGCCCCCCCCCCCCCCTCAGACATCCCTTAGTCACACTAAAGTGGGACAATATGTCACTTCGCGATACTAAAGGGGCCCCACCTTAAGCTGCTGACAGGACCCTTTTCCTTAAATCCGCCACTGACTGTGACTCTGGGGATGAGGTTGTAAGGAAATAGTTGGAACCTGTAATATGAATCAAGGAAATAGTCCAAACTATTTTCCAAGGGAAAAAGTCCTTGTAATATAAATCGGCCATTGAACCGGCCCGAATAGTGCATTAATATTTATGAGAATTAGAACCTGATATATTTACATAAGCTAGTGCGATGACTGTATTCAATGGCTCGTGGTGAATTTTTACGGATAATATGTATTAATATTATTTTTTTTTGTAATTTCCATGCAAATATATAATGACGTTAATAATTACCTCATCTATATCTGTGGTTTTGAAGGAGCATCACTGCAAATAAGCACCCCTTTTTGTCATGTTTGTAAAGGGTGCCGCTGGTCCATAAGAATGTTACTTCACGACCAGAGTAATCAAATTACGATGTGGCCAATTTACACATTTTACTCCAATTAGTTTTGACACTGGGGTCCGATGTCCTGTCGATCTCACGGATTATCGTACAATTATATGGAAAATAACATTCGCCCTTTATTTAAACCCCCCGAGTTCATCCAGTTTTAAACACCATTCAAAGAATTTCAAAATACAAGGAATTACCTTACTAAAACGGTGTAGTTTATATCTCTTTGTTTAAATTGATAATCGAAAACTATTTGAAATTATGGAAATTTATAATGTTGTTCTTGGAAAAAAACTTCTTCTGTTTCGGTAATTGTGAAACGATAGCGTGATACTTGAATGTTTGTTACTCTAATTCGTTTTTGTAAGGGTTTTAGGCCCCTCTTTTAGAACTGCTCCGAGACCATCTAGTTTTTGTCCTTAATTGAGTTTAATGCACGCAGGTTAATTTGAGTCTCTAATATAGCTTTTCTTTAATTTTCGGGGACATTAAGTAACAATCCAGGTAATTTAATTTAAAACGGGATAAAAATAGTTCGCAATACAACCCTAAATATACGGGCAAATCAAACGCATCCTTCAATCGGTATGGCATTTTCGCTACGGACCACTCTATTTCAGATGTGATTTGAGTACACCATATGAAAACGTTCATCAAGATAGAAGTTCCATTTACTAGATAAAAACAAATATATCGCAATTTAATACATGCTTGCACTTACAAAAAAACTCAAATACTGATATTTAAATCTTACCCTTAATAAATATTTACTCGCACGAGACAGAGAAATAACAATTAACTCTTCTGTTGAACTCTTTAGAGCAGTAAAGGTATCAAAGGAATTAAGGGCAAACCTATTCTTCAGCCATCTCTACTTGCAGGGCTCCATGTCATGTTATTCCACATTGACTAAACAAGCAAAATGACCAAATGCTATCATCATAGCTTAATTTCCTTTATTGTCTTTTATTGCATCACGTTCCTGGTTGTGCCTCTATACCCAACGAGTAGCTCACGAGAAGCTGAAGCGTGACCACACACGTTCAACTCCAGGAGCTACACTGACGCTCCATTTTCAAAGCAATTACGTGATGCTATTTGAAATGTCGGAAAGCTGGTTATTTGCCCAGAGAAATAAATACTATTCGCCTATCACATTAGTGGGGTCGCTAATGGAGCAAATGGCGGAACATTTGTCACTTCAGACTGCTCTTCATTTGAAGCCTTGGACTTGACTATCTGTCACTAGTAATGACACAGTCGAGTCATGCGATGTGGCAAATCATCCAGACTGCTAGAATGTTTCCAAATACAGTGGAATGTCAATTATCCCGCTCACATTCTCTATGTAATATTTTAAGTTTATGTCCATCAAAATAAGCTGTCTGCGTAGCTTCCAGACATGCAGAAATGCAATCATCAGTGCACAGAACTAAAGGTCGATATGTTCCAATCATTATAGTTCTATATACAACAGAATCGTACTAGATAATAGATTGACCAAACGAACAATTTGGTATACTTTTCAAAAAGACTGGTGCAAATTTATTTTTCCTATGTAGCATTTCATTTCCCCTCACCATGAAATATGAGGAATCTGCAATGTTCTTATGGCCAAAATCTTCCCTTGGACCTATCCTATCTGTGTACCAAAGTTCAGAGATTTATCATGAAATGCACCATTTCCCCACAATTTGTCACCCGCTGTGCTATACTGGCTATTGTAGTTGAAAAATTAGTAATTGAATCTATACTATTCGTTCTGACAGAGCTACACTACAATAATGCCTAATTTTCATATCTTTTTTGGCAATTTAACGCATCCGCATATCATGCATTATGAGCAAGCGCTTCAATATATTGACAATACCGTTACCCGCCGTGCGTTTTATACAGAAACAATGTCTATCAATAGATTACAAATTCTGCATGTTTTTTTTCCTGTGTTGCAAATTTGAAATCCTACATATAATTACATATACGACGTTCATATGCAAACAGGGTTTAAGATGCACCAAGTTTGTTGCCCAAAAAGTCATACCTTTTAAAAAACGATACAATTATGTAAATTAGCTTGTTATCTCCTCACACGATTAACCAGGTTGGAATTGAATGACATTTAAAATTTGAGCGAATATATTCCGCCCAATGTCGCTTCCGTTGTGGCTAAATATAAACAAGCAGCTGGATAAAAAAAATTCAAATTCAAAAAATCCAGAACAGAATAATGCTTTGTTACCCTGACGACAAGAAGAAAAATACAAGATAAGATAGAGTTACAGAGAAATGGCAAGAACTACTTCCACGAACGTGAAGTAATAATATGATACAACTTCAAATGTCGGAAGTTAGTAATATACACTATGAAATAGATATCCTTCTCCTGTCACTTGCACTGACGTTCAATTGTAACAAAAACATTTTGTCTGCCGCTAAATCATATCCTATTCTTAAAAGTCATATAGTTAAAAATATAGGAAAAAAATAACTAATTACAGAATATGAATAGGCAAAGAATCGCAGTTATGTATATTCGGTTGTCATCTAAACGTCAAACCGGCTTTGTCAAAGCTGTCAAAAAGGTATGGAGGCGTACTTTTCAATCGTACCATTTGCCCCTTCTCTATGCCTTTTGGCAGTGTCTCGTTACCAAAATAGATATTACCAAGATCAAATACGGTATTGACACTTTGTAAGCATGAGAAACATCGCATGTTCTAACAATCGGTCAATATGTAAAGTTATGCCGAATCCAAGTATATGATTAAAAGACTTAAACTGGACATTTTGACGTGTTTTGTCTTTCCCGGCAACGCGATCCTTCCTTTTAAACGAGATCAAAAGAGAGATTAAACAGGCGGTTCGTTGATGGACATGGGGATTGACTATCCCTTCGGAGAGAAATTCAACCCGTATTTTATATCGTTGAGACGTAAAGATGTTGTAACAGCTTACTCCGTCACCAATGTAATATAAATGTATACATATCATTGGCTTGTCTAAAAGCAAAATCGTCGTCATCTCTTGTTGGAGAACCTTTCAAACGCGTAACTGATCGCGGTAAACAAGTGTTAAGGCAATTTTACATAATTTCATGTCATTGGCAATTTCTATTGCCCGAGCCGCGGAGTTAATAATCCAGCTGCAGTGTACGGTATTGGGTATCTTTTAGATGGCATGGCTGCTAAGGTCATTGGAGTTATTGGCCGAATATCTCACTGTGAAGACATTTTCTAATTTGCGGTACGTCCACACAGCATCCGACCAGGCGTCTGGTCGATTATTTAAATGAAAGATTTAGTATATCAATTACCCTTTTAATATATTAGCTTACCAGCGAGAGTATTTTGTCCTACTTGTGTCACAAATATGGTTGCTCGAGGGCAATAAAAAGAGATATTTGATTGTCCCTAATGTGCTTTAAAAGGACAAAGCTTTTGTTTCAAATCAAGCAAGATATAATTAAGATAAAGTTCCGCACTCAATAGTATATTCTCTGATGTGTACTGTAGCGTCAATATCATACATTTCCTGCTACTCTGTGTATCAAGGGGGCGCTTTTAACTAATTGTACTCAATTTTGTAACGGTTAACCTCTTTGATGCTTGGCTAACTTTGACTTGTTCGTTCTTTTTCTTATTGAAAGCTTTCGAAGTTTGTAAGAAAGAAAGAAAGCGTATTGCATCTTTAGAAAGGGACTTCGAATTCTGCGCAAGCAAGAAATTTGGGAGGTGAAGGACGATAGCATACATGGAAGGGCGAAATAGATATTAACACTAAAAGAAGACAGAGAGCGATTCAAGGTCGTGGGTGCGAATCCCCTTCAACATATGTACTAGTAAGCCCTAAAATTGTTAAATTGATGTGACCGACCTATATACACGAATTCTGATTTTTTGCTGTTTTACAAATGAGTGCTCACACTAATTTTGTATTTCAGGGGGAAAAGCACGCTCTCTCTCTCTCTCTTTCGCTCTCTGCAATTAAAAATATTAATGCTCAAGTCTAAAATTATGCTTAAAAATGATATTTCTGAAAAATTCCGACACCTTAAAAACACTTTATTACAAGTTATACTGCATATTTCTCATAGTCCTCAGTGTTTATAATAGATGAATGTTAAAAAAAACAAAAAGTCGACATACCTACCCTATTTTTTCCGGCTTGTTTCGAACATTTTGAAGGCCTAAGGTATTGATGTCTTCTGGTTGAAAAATATTCTGGGGCGCTGAAACAAAATATAAAAGAGCAACCGGAAAATACTAGTAAAGAGTGCAACAATGACACCAAATATATGTATGCAAATTATTGGAGTATTAAAAAAGTAATATATTAGATTTCCACTAATACCTCGAGAGGTTGTAGAAAAAAATGTGCATGGGCGGTGAATACAACCCCCGGATACGTATGATGTTACGTTGCATATAGAGGAATGCGCACCTTGTTTGATGGTGTTTTAGGCTTTTTTTATATCGGGTCAGCTCACAAGATTTGCAGCCTATGAAATAAATGTGAGGGAAAAAAACGCTTACACAGAATTGCCGACAGGTAATTAATATATTAAGCACATCAATTGTTAACATACGAGTAATATTGATTAACTTTTTCAAGATCGTTGGAAATAGCACAGCGGATTAGTGCAAGATTGGATCATAAAGCTCTGAGATTTGACAGAGCTTGGTACGTCCAGAGAATGATTTATGTTAGGGTTTTTGAAGATTTCGGATGTTTCACGATGTGAGTGTAAAACAAGGTTGCAGAGGTCAAAATTAAAACTTCAAATTTGCAACATCCAAGCTTGTTTTTAATTAAGTAATACTGAATTCGTCTAGTCATAAAACTCCCTTTTGCACTTTTATATATCGTAAACTTTTGAAGTTTAAAAGAAAGGTGAACCGTAACTAACCAATATCCACTTGCAATTGTGCAGGGGTCAACAACTGGTTTCCCCAATTTTTGGGTTGGCAAAATGATAAAATACGGAATATTTTTGTTCTGTTTCGTAGTGGGGGGATGTAGTGGAACAGATCCTTATTGAGTGTTGGCAAATTCCGGATAAAATTGTGAATTTTGGTAACAGTACTTTAAATACATTGATAATCAAAAAATTGATGAAGCACTTGTGCACTACCCATTTCATGGCCCCCACTTGGATTTCAAGGTTACCTAGGGGTTTAATTTTTAAAATGTTCCGATTGTCTTTAGAATGCACACCCTGATGTTTGTCTGGGTTACCCATGATTCAAAAAAAAGGTATAGTTATACTACCCGTGACTTATAGTTTTAGAATTATGGTGTAAAAACTGGAAAATGGTAAAAAATGAATTTTGTTTGTACAGGGAGCAAAAATTAAAAGTTTCTCCATTTTGTAAAATGTGGTTCAAATTGTTGGTTTAGCTCATAATGAATTAGGTAGCGTAGTTTTTGACTATCTTACGCGTCTGGTTCTTAACCAAAAGGCGAATAAAGTCCAACCTATTGTTAGCTATTGGATTCTATTGACCGTGGCCTATTTTGTTGGATAACGTGAAAACTAAGCATAACAGATAATTAATATTCCTTATTCACCTTTAATCTAGGAAACAATTTGCACCACATTTTAACGAATCAAAGCAACTTTTCACCCATGTACAAACCAAATTTGACTTTTTTCCACTTTTACAGTATTTACCTCCTAACTCGAACTATAAGCTATAGATAGTGTAAACTACTTTTTTTGGGAATCCTTGGGACCAGACAACACAATGGTGTGCTTATTTAAATTTTTGACCCTGATAACCCTGAAATCAAAGCTGGGGGCCATTAAAGCGGGGTTGGCAGGCTATCTCCCTCAATTTTATGGATTATCACTGCCTAAAGTACTTGTGTGCAAAAATTCACAATTATCCGGAAGCGCACACTCTTACACTACGTCCCCTGCTCTATAACCGTGGTCGAGATAAAAAAAGCTATTACTATTCGTTGATGCATAGACGTCTGTCGTATTGGGCAGAAACTAAATAATTACATAGCAGATGGTGAACAGATGCTTAATTTTCATTGTCTAGACAGTTGAACATTTTTTTAACCATAAATTGCAAATGTAGTATGATTCTGGGGTGTATCCTCGCTCTCACTCATTGCGTACATCATGCAGCTTTATGCGATTTGGAGTTTGGCCAAAGGTCCCCTCTTTTGGTCTTCTTCTTCTTATCGTATCCAAACACAGTAGTTTTCAAATATCATCCAGCCAGAGAAGGGTACAATGTCTGGCTTCACTGAATTCTGCAAGGTCCTTGTCTGTGCATTGTTGCTCCAGCAGTGGGTAGACCAAGAGATGCTCCATTGTCTGTGGTGCTGTTCCACAATCACAGGTTGTGTCCTGATCTGCTTCCAGGTAGCCCCACTTCTGCAAGGAAACCCGAGATTGGCCGATCTAGTGGTCATTTTAGGTCATTGCCCGGCAAATGCATACTGCTTCCACAACAATGATTAATTATTGTAATAATACATACTAATTATCTACTGACGAATTGATGCGGCCAGTCGATAAATTCATCGCCTTGTCCACCGTGTTTTATGAGCGGACGCGATTCGCGACTGGTCTGAGAATTTTTTTCCGAGCAGCTCCATATTGCTAAAACATCTGAACTCGTCGTCGTCGTTTGTTCACATTGGTAAGCAATGATTTATTGTTTATCAATACTATTAAAAAAGTAAGCTTTGAAACTCATTTGTAGTCCACAATGTCGAGATATTTTTGATCACATATGTCCAAAAAAATCCTCTTATCTTACTGCAGGGAAAATCCCTTGCTATTCATTTTAGGGGTTTTTCCTTAAAGGTCACATTCTAATGTAAACCAACCATCAACTTTATAAAATAAAGGTGGGAATCCCTTTTCTTCATAAACCATTTGTAAACAAATCATAGAGTCGCCTTTTTGGGGGGGTTTCTCCTGAGTTACTTATAAAAATAATAGTATCTTACAAACTGCCAAACATATCAGGATATTATGACAGCATGTTAAGCTTCTGAGCTTTGTATAAGCTAGTCATAATTTGCCGTGCAGGACTATTGATGCTCTTGTTTATTTGTGAAACAACAACAACAACAACAACAACAAAACAGATTGATATGTGTGTTGTTACGCCGAGATCGACTCACTGCCGAAATCAAGTGATTTCAACAGAAATGTATTGTCAATACTCTCTTATTCTAGATTGGTTAAATTTGACACAAAAAGTGTCAAATTTGACACGGAAAATTAGTTCGCCAGGAAACCACAAATTATTGGTCAAAACGACACGGAAAAATGTGTCAAATGAAATGACACAGAAAAGTTTTAAGAAATCACTCAAAATCCGAATCAAAATAAAAAAAATTGTGTTAAAAAAGAATCGGAATAAACAACCATCAGTATCAAACTGAATAATTTCCGTGTCAAATTGAATAAATTTTTATGTCAAATTTTAACACATTTGGGAGGTTCAAAATCAATCGGGAAATTTGACACCAAAAAGAAAATATACACAATGCAAATTTGGGAAGTGTGTATCATTTTTATTAATGAACTAGTGAATATAAAACAGTGAATGGAACACAGTATATGTATTGTGCATAAAAACATGAGAATGCAGCTGCATTGCTTGCACTAAACAAGTGCCATAAGTTTTTCCTGTCAAACATATGATCCGTGGTGTTTGCGATCTTAGATCACATGATCAATTATACGGTAGACGTTTCATATAGAAGTCCCATTGGTGGCCAATCACGATCGCAAGATTTGCGATTAACAGTGGACAACCAATCACATCGCTTGCGGTTTGATTGATTCGGAAAGTTTTTTAAAGATTTCTGATTTATTTCCGATTCGGAAAAAGAAGTTTCACACTTTTCCACCTCATAACGACCAATAAATTGGTCACTCTGACACAAAAAAGTGTCAAAAATAAATGAAACGTGAAATTTGACAAATTCAATTAAGAGTGTATGACATCACTGTGATGCAGATTTCGTTAAAAGTTGAGTTGCCAAATGACGTGATTTCGGACAACCAATTGGTCAGTTTCCAAAGTACACTTGTTTTTGTTGTTCACCCTTATCTAGTGAGGGACTGTAGTGAACATATCTTATTTGAGTGTGCAAATCCGATAAAATTGTGAATTTGGTACAGACAAGTACTTTTAACATTGATAAGCAAAAACATTGATGGAAGCACTGCCACTTCCCTTTCATTGCCCCAGCTTGGATTTCAAGGTACACAGGGGTTAAATTTTTTAAAATTTCCGTGGTGTTTGAACTGCACACCATCATGTTGTTCTGGTTACAAGGATTCCAAAAAAGAGTGTATAGTTTATACTACCTGTGACTTATATTTTTTAGGAATTATGTGGTAAAAAAACTGTAAAAATGGACAAATTGTCAATTTTGGTTTGTTTAACAGGAGTCAAAAATTAAAATTTTTTCCCAATTTTTTTTGTAAAATGTGGTTCAAATGTTGGTTAGCCATAGAATGAAATATAGGAATGTTTTTGACTATCCTTACGCGTCTTGTATTAACCGAAAATGGCGAATAAAGTCACAGCTATTGTTGTGCTATTGGATTCTATTGAACCGTTACCTATTTTGTTTGATAACGGAAAACTAAGCTAACAGGATAAGGTAACTAGTCCTATGTCAATCCTTTAAGCTATGTAAACAATTTTGCACCACATTTTAACTGAATCAAGCACTTTTCACCCAGTACGAAACCAAAATTGACTTTTCCACTATTTTTTACAGTATTTACCTCATAACTCCGGAACTATAGGCTATAGATAGTGCAAATCTATACTTTTTTGGAAATCCTTGGGACCAGACAAACACAATGGTGTACTTTGTCACACTTGAAACCGGACTTGGAACATACATTATTGTACGATTTGGGAATTTCGAGTTTGTATCGTATTCGGCTCATTTTGTGTAAATGAAATCTTCAGTATAGCCTACAAGGACACCAAATTTCTACTGTTAGGGTCAACTTTGCCAATACTATTAATAAGGGAAGGATATTACACTTACCATACGTGTTTAGGGGTATCTTTTATTGTACTTGTTTACGGACTTTTTTTAAACTCCTTGTTTAGGGGGGGGGACTTTGAAAATTGTTGGGACTTTTTGGTGTTAAAAGCCAGACCACCACCCTAAAATGGCCCCTTTTTTGAAACATAGTGGACTGTCTTGTCAAACTTCTCCTACACTTTGACCTTTATGGACAAAATCAACAAATAGGTGGACCTTTTGCCCTTTGTGGGAGTTGTGTGTGGTGGGGGGGGGGGGTGCTGCGACGGTGACCTGCTGTGATCTCCATACTGCCAGTGCCCACGTCAAGAACAAAACTCATAAAGCTTAGGGTATTATTTTGAATTAGGTTCTGTAACAATTAGATCAATACTTAGGGCTATTGGCCCTGATGTTAATTGCCACACACTACACTAAGGGACCAGGAAATAACGGATCAATGTCAATGAAAACAGGTTCCTCAAACAAAGAAGCTAAATTGAGATAACAGTGTGGTTTAGAACACTAACGATTTGTGAACGTAGTGTTGAACAAGATTGATAATCTATCTATCAATCTATGACTAAGGACAGAGCCTGGGAAAGCAGTAACAATGTTTCCATATTTCTGGCACATTTTATGGAAAAAAATCGCAATTTTGTGTGGAACATTTTGACTAACTGTGTAAACACAATTCAGTTACTTAAACCATGGGCTACAAATGGACACCTAACGGGCCTTTGCCACAGGACATCAGTCCATTTTTGCCTTCTGGTATATCAATGACCCCTTTTTCATGCCAATTTTGGTATATGACAAAGGTCGCTCTGCATATTTGCTCAGTCGGGAAAACCCATATTTTTTCAAAAAATTGTTGGGAAAATTAGGTCAAATTTTCTCACTCTGAAGTACATATTGTCCACATTTGAGGAAAAAAGGACAAGATAAATTTGCATTAAATTTGCCCAACATTTGCCACATCTATGGTGTTAAAGCTATGGTCCCTGTTTAGGCCAAAATAAGGGTAGCTATGGGTACTACTTTCGGGGCACGTCCCTACCCAAACCAAACCTGAGACCCCCCCCCCCCCCGGTATTAGGGGTGATTTACTTGATCTTGCTTGAGACAAGGGGGGGACTATCCAGGGTCTCTAGATGGGATCAGAATAATGAAAACATCATGACTGAGACTAAGATAATAGTATACAGACTTTTGTCTATGAGTGCGAATGTGGTTACTTACGGTAAAAAACGATGATTCGTTCCATGATTTTGATGCATCGATCATTTTCTCTTGCACATTTTTTACAAAAACAACTGCTTAATTAAACAGGGGTTATAGCAGTGGCGGAATTTTTAAGGAAAAGGGCCCTGTCTGCAGCTTAGAGTGGACCCCTTAGCGTCAAGAAGCAACGCAAAATCGCACTTTAGTTGAAACTAATCGGAGGGGGGGCCCTGAGAGCAATATTTTAGGGAGAGGCCCTGTCAGAAGCTGCTGACCACTGCTGACTCTTAAAGGTGGTTGTTCCGATTTATGAGTATGGGTTCTCTATTGATATGAGAGCCTGGCATTGCACATACAACCCGCAGGCCGTGGGAAACAAACTGCGGTTTTGATGGTAGCGCCCAAAATGCAGGTTGCCAAAGCCCTATTCAATACGTGTAAAAAGTGGTTTTAACACTTAAAACGCGGGGGGGGGCGGTTTTGTTATTATCTTGGGAATGAAAGGATTCGAGGAGCTCACATTTTAGGGGACGGACATGAGAAAATTACGGCCTTCCATTCTTGATATCAAAATCGATACGGACTCGGCTAAATCAAGGGGGCCCCCAAAGACGATCGGAACAGCACCTTTAAATCCGCCCACTGGGTATTAGGCTAATAGCAAGAAATATGGGGATTGTGTAGGTTCATTCTACATTAGCAGAGTAGAGTGTTTACAGATGATACAATGTGACAAGAACTTGGAGACCTAATCTGTGTTTTGGCACAGGACTGTTTATGGGCCTGCATAAAGGCAATTTATGCATAGTGATTGTCTCTATTAGGTTATTGCAATTACAAAAAACAAAAAGGTCAAATAACAAAATAAATATAATGTACAAATATCCTTGTAAATTTGCCACATTTTCGTACCAAGCGGTCGATAGACTTTGGACTAGGTATGACCATTTTGACCTTTGCCTTGTGTCAAGGTACTAAAGGTCAACAAGAAAAAATGCAACATCGATTTTCTGAATAGTCAGAACCAGTAAGTCAAACGTTTTAGAGTGGTTTGCCCCAATTAACATGAACTTCACCAAATTTTTACAATAGGCCCCATCCACCTAGTTTTATAAACTATTTAAAAAAAAAAAAAAAGTTAAGCTTTGAAACTCCTTGTTTGTAGTCCACAATGTCGAGAATTTTTTTGATCACATATGTCCAAAAAAATTGTGATTATCTTACTGCAGGGAAAATCCCTTGCTATTCATTTTAGGGTTTTTCACTTAAAGGTCACACATTCTAAATGTAAACGCACCATCACTTTTCTAAATAAGGTGGGAATCCTTTTTCTTCTAACCCCCAGTTGTAAAAACAATCAAGAGAGTCGCCCCTTCTTGGGGGGGTCTTTCTCCTGAGTTACTTATAAAAATATAGTATCTTACACTGCGCCAACCACATCAGATATTATGACAGCATGTTTCAGCTCTGACTTTGTATAAGCGAGTCATAATTTTGCCGGCCAGGACTATTGATCTCTTTGTTTATAAATAAACACAACAACACAACAACACAACAATCAACAAACATTTGTGTCTGTTGTTACGCGAGCCTCGACTCAACTGCCGAAATCAAGTGATTTCAACAGAAATGTATTGTCAATACTCTCTTATCTATATTGGTTAAATTTGACACCAAAAAGTTAGTATCGCCGGTAACCACAAAATTATTGGTCCAAAACGCCACGGAAAAATGTGTTCAATGAAATGACACATAAAAGTTTTAGAAATCACTCAAATTCCGAATCAAAATAAAAAAATTGTGGTTAGAAAAAGATCGGAATAAACAACCATCAGTATCAACGAATAATTTTCCGTGTCCCATTGAAAAATTTTATATGTCAATTTACACATTTCGGAGGTTTCAAAATCAATCGGGAAATTAACACAAAAAGAAATATACACAATGCAAATTTGGGGAAGTGTGTATCATTTTATTATGAACTAGTGAATATAAACAGTGAATTGAACACAGTAATATGTATTGTTGCATAAAAACCTGAGAATGGCAGCTGCTTTGCTTGCACTAACAAGTGCCATAAGGTTTTCCTCTCAAACATAATGATCCCGTGCGGGTGTTTGCGATCTTAGATCACATGATCAATTATAACAGTACAGCACACGATTTCATATAAATCCTGGTTGGCCAATAACCAGATCGCAAAGATATTTGACGATTAACAGTTGGAAACACCAATCACATCGCTTGCTGTTTGATATGATTCGGAAAGTTTTTTTAAAAGATAAAATTCTGATTTATAATTCGAATTTAACAGAAACACAGAATTTTCAACACTTTTCCAACCTAACCATAAACAGGCCAATAAAAATTGTGTCACTCCTGAACTAAAAGTGTCAAAATATGACACTGGAAATTTGACAAATTTCCATTAGAGTGTATGACATCACTGTATGCATTTCGTAAAGTTTTGAGTTGCCAAAATGACGTGATTTCGACACACCAAATTGTCAGTTTCCAAATACACATTGTTTTTATGTGTATGTTTAACCTTTTTCAAGTACTTAATAGCCAACACTAGTCAACTAATCAAAAAAAAAAAAAAAAAAAAAAACTCTAATTATTACCTCAGGTTTTTTTTTGGATGATGATATTATAGGTCACAATAACACCCTATCCTAACCTATCTAGTAAAGGTTATCTATAACCCAATTTTTTCCCCTAACTGGAAGGGAGCTTACCCGAATCGGTAAAACGGAAGCCGTGGAGCATAGAGCCACACAGACTGTACTTTGTCGTAATCCTTTGAGCACCAACGGCGATTAAGTGGCCGTTAAAAATTACTAATTGTCAATTTTGTTTCCAAAACGGGTCATTTTTTGTCAGTTCCTGGGAATTTAGAATCAGCATTAACAATGCATTTAATGAATCGAAACAGTTTTACTCTTTGTTGGTGATTTATAGACGGCTTCCCCAAATGCCTGCAATCCAGTTAGAAATACCATCCTCTAATTCCCCCTGCTTATGTGTTATAACGTTGACTACCTGCCATGCTCCAAGGGTTATGAGTTGAAACAATCATCGGGATTCAAGTGACGTGTCCTAGATACATGAATGTGATGAGGTGATGCCTCTACGGGCTTCACGATATTTCGGCAAAAACGCGTGTCTGTGTGTCATCTGTTGTGGCTCTCATATATAGAATATACACACACTCTTTCGCCTACGCTTTCTCTAATCATACTAGGTTATTAGCTCCATAGACACAGAAGTGTGAAGTTTGCAGAGAGCGGATATCACTAATGGCGCTTGACGTTGTAATCAGTCACCCCCCCGTTATTGATTCAGTGAAATTAAAATTTACAAATTAAAATTAAGGAGCCAAGTACTATTAAACAATGAAGATCACGGTTTTGTCACATATTTTCAAAACCCATAGACTCCCCCTAATTGCATAAAGATAATTTCAAGAGCAATAACAATATGTACTTAATTATGTTTAGCACAACTACTACAACGCTACTACTGATACATAGAATTCACTATAAAACTATCTGATAGTTCGTAAAATGCAATTGATTACCGCCTGTGCACAGACAACTGAAATTGACTATAATCGAGGCCCTTCACTGCAGGTGACAACATTATATAACTCAAATATCAAAAACGGTATGAATTAATAGCGCCATTTAAAGCAGAGAACAGTAAAGACGTACGAACTCATGGACTTTGCAAAAAGAAAACATCTGTTTTCAAGTATTTTTTTTTTCTTTCAAAAGCAATAATGGATTGTTTACATTTAACCATTGCACAGGTTTTTTACCTAGTGCAAATTGTTTAAAATCAACGGCACTGATGGGGCAATGTAATATATACACCATATATCCTCCACCTGATCTTCGCCTACTCATGGATAAGTAGCGAGATAAATACAAGTATTCAAAGGTAAGTGGTACTTCACTGTCTGTGTTATAGTAAAATCTTGCCTCCTCCTTCATCCATTGTTTGATAAGAGCGAAAGGAAGCAGCTGCATAACGTCCTCGACGATTGCCTGTTCCTTCGCAAGAGACATTGAGCCGGGGCGTTGAACACTAACCTTAGTGGACCCGAACTACTTTTCTTATGCACCCGAGGGACGAGGATGACCGTGCAAAGCAAATGTCGCTGAAGGATTTAATTTTCACTTCTGTTGCACAAAAATTGATCACATGGGAGGAAGCATTGACTATTCTAATACAGGGGCCAGCTGCAGATTGATAATAAATTATGGGTCATTTTCTTGTAAGTTCCATTAAGCGTGTAGCTTCAAGGTGGATTAACAATACCTTTACTAATGGACACTTCCCTCTGATGTTTTATACTTGCCACGGGCATTTCCTTGAATCAGCGAAATAATAGTCATTATGAAACATGAGGACTACTTTCCCTATATAACTTGATTTTTTTCTCTCTATCTCATGTTGTGTCAATTTTCTCTGTCAAAGGATAGAGACCCCAGCCGTTCTTTTTCCTAGCTGATGGGCATTGCTCTATCTATAGAAACTATTCATTTTGCAGTATGCGGCAGTTGTTCATTCACATAGGATTAGAAATAGACCAACACAAAAGAGTTTCCTGGTTAACCAAGCCTGATTTTCTTTCTAAAAATGCTGCTTTTAGTGGTTTTCATTTGTAGGCGGGTAAAGATTAAAGATATTCAATTGGAATCTTGAATCAGATTCTGATAAAGAGAAGGATGCCGATAGTTTGGGGCAAAGAAGAAGAGCAGGGCGAACTTAAACCTTTGCGATTCCTGCGGAAATGACGGGAAGCATCTTCGAAGCAACAATGGAGAGAATTCGCAAACTCAATTTGACACCACTAAAAAGATAAGAGAAAGAACAGACAGCGATGTAACCTACCAGCAGACAACAAGATTAATCATCCTACAACAGATACAGAAAATAGAACTCACTGCCAGGCAATTTTTGGCGAAACTTTATTTTCATGGATCTTCATTTTCTGTATAGATCGGTTCTATTCCAGACATATTAGAAGTTCTGTAAGCTAGTAAACTTTAGATTCCATGTATTGTTGTGATTCATATTGGTACATCGGACTTTATGGCCCAAAATAACTAAGCTAGGCTAAGGTTTGGAACCTAATAGTCACAAGCCTGGGTCAAATAAATGCAACTTCTGAATTCCTCCAATGATTCCTTTGAGATCTGTTTGTCTTTTTTCAGCTTTCGAGAAAATGCAAAAGGAGGCGTTAAAAATACAGTTCACATTGTGCAAATGTTAATAATCCTTATTTGCAGGTGCAAATTAAAAGTTCGGTGTGCATGGTGTTTTGGGTGCTATGAACCTTATGTGTGTAAGCCATGGGCCTATGTCATCATCGTCATCATCAGCCATTATCGATCCACTGCAGGATGAAGGCCTCTCCAAAGTGACACCACAAAGATCGTTTTTGAGCTTTTCCCATCCAGGTTATGCCTTCAGGACCTGGGTGATCTCGTCTCTCCATCTAACATTTTGTCTTCTAGATGTCTCATCCCATTTCTTGGTCTCCAGTCAGTTATTAACTTTGACCATCTCCCATCAGTCTTGGCACATGGCCAGTCCATGGCCATTTCTTTTGCTTCACTGCATAGATGATGTCTGTGACCTGAGTCTGGTTTCTGATCCACTCATTTGTTTTTCTGTCACGCTTGGTGATGCCAAGCATACATCTTTACATGCTATGCTGGACTACCTTCAGTTTTTTCTCAATTGACCAAGTCTCTGCACCATTTGTTAATATTAAGTTGTTGTTAATATTATTATTATCTTAAAGTGTAGTAACCTGCTAATTTTTCATTTAAGTAAGTTTTAAAGGATGTCTTTGCGGTCTGCAAGAAAGCATATCTACTGCTATAAGATTGCCTTATTAGCAGAATTAACTAACAAATGTTGTCTATGCAGGTCGCCATGTTAGGCACTGGTGACGTTGCCCGACATTGGTGACGCTGTATGACTTGAGAAGTCAATAGACAAAAACAGGTGTCTGTGGAATGACAATACGGCACTCTTGGTTGGTAAATCGTGTGTCCAGCAGTCGATCGCTTAAAAAACTGGGACGAATTCTTGAACAGGATATAACTGAAAGGTTTGGTTGTTTCATTCATTGGCTACTTCTTTCAAGACACAATATGTACTATATACCATCATCACGATTTCTATTATTCAAAATGATGACTGCAATCATACGGAAGATATTATAAACGTTTACTCTGTTAACAATAATAAAGTCTCATTTTCCTTACTGAAAGACATTCATTTAAAAAAAATGTATTTATAATATGCTAAAGCATAGATTTTATTAGCCCGGTGTGAAATCAGATATAGTCCGGTGGGACTCATAGTCCGGGGCTCCATAGACGATAACGGAATAAAGCGTGAAACTAATGTTGCGTGAAGAGTCAACTGAATCGATTGCCCTATTGTTCACCATTGTTCCCGGACAATGGTTACTTCTACACCGGCATTTCGCTTTAGTTGCTACTATAAATGGCTTGGAATCAATGATAAGATATTCTTTCTTTCAGCTCTATTTTTTTGTTTTTTATTATTTGATGAAAATCCGACATTCCATTGCAAATATTACGCTGCGCAGGTGTTTTCCTATATCAATACATTCTTACATTCTACAAATTTCGTATGTTTTCTATTGTTCCTCAAGCGACGATTTTTAACATATTCCGTTTAATAAAGTGACCTATGACCTTGAAATTACATATTTTTTGTCGGTATCCCCTATATGTTTATTATGTCAATAAATGAATTGTATAAGTCTTTTACAGCAAAAAATTAAAATTATGGTAGGCCACTACCTTAATGCTATCATCAAATTTAATTAAGCACTTAGCTCTTCTGAGCTATTCAACTTAATTTTAATCCGCTGTAGTATGTCAACATTAAGCATAACCAATCTCTAATTCCTTTATGAAATTCAATTTGTGTTAAAATTTTAATATGGTGCATACAAGAATTCATGGTTAATTAAAGTAACTGAAGGACATCCTAATTATTACATTAAGTAACCAGTATTTTTTTAAATATGGAATTAAATAAGCAAACATTGCATTTAGAAAAATGATATGCATATTTTCTTTATTTATTCTTCGGGAATAATTATCAGACTCTTGTATCATCTTTCATGTACCCTAACTGTGAACATGCATTAGTTATGTCGCTACATTCAAATCAGACGGGTTTCAATTTCATGGCCGAGTGCCCTTTCCGGAATTACAGGTGCCCATGTATGCCATTTAATATGTCGTGAACAGAAACGACTCTCGTGCATTTAATAAATTTATCACTATTTTTCTTTTGACAATATCAAGTTGATTGTTTTCCTTGAATCGATAGCAGCGAATCAGAAAAAAGGGTCTTCTCTGATTTGTGGTAGCGATAGAATGAGGTTTATATGTACAATGTTGAGTTTGCCAGCTTGTGTATTTGTTGTGGATTTCGTAGTATATAAACCGGCTTGTAATACCCATATGAAAAATGTCAGCGGTTCACACTCTAAAGAAGAAAAGCTTGTACATAATGGACCAGGTCTCTTGATTTTATTCCATATAACTTTGAAAAAGGCCGCACATACATTTTTTGACCTTATTCGCGCAAGAAGTAAGGAAAGTGAAAACCCGTCGCCTTCTAATGCAATTTATATTGCAGCTAAGCTAATATTACACACACCATTGCTTAAATGGGTGAACCATCGAATAGTTTGTAGGTTTGAAACAGGAAAACAAGAACGTTACTTTCATCAAAGAGGGTCTGCATTTACTCTTTGTATTTCATTTCAGTAAATATTACAAAACGTAGTAATTCCGCCTCGTCTTGCTAAAGTTCTGGCGATCATAAATCACTTCTTTTAACCAACTTACGTGTTTGTCCCCATTAAACCTCATATTCATACTTAGGGTGCCAACACTTTAATCACTGCGCAATTAACAGACATGATTTGAAGATGTTTCCCTGATAAAGAAAAAAGAATGTTTTCATAAATTAAAACAAAAGCATCGTAAGAGAGAAAGGAAAACAAAGTACTCACACTCAATATGTTAAAACAGTTCGAGTAAAATTCCAGTCATTACTTTCACCATTAATGTAAACAAAAGAGTTTCATTTACTCCCGACAAATCCAACACAAATCTTTTGCATATGGCATTTTAGCGTTGTTTCCTTGCCGATCCAACAACAATATTGAAATCAAAACCATCTGTTAAAAACATTACCTGGTCACTTTGCATTGAACTCGTCCAATGTCCTATCTGACAAATTAAGCGTGTACATGGGCTGATCGGTTTTTTAATCACGGTTTTTCTTGTATACAGATTTACTGTTTCTACTGTTTTATTAACAGTCGTGCACTCTAAATTTTGCAACGGATAATGTAGTTATGTTCAAATGCTTGACCCATTTGTTTTACTCTAATAATACTTTGAATAGACCTGTTTACAAAGGGTGCTTATATGATATTATATATTTCATAAAATGGCATAGTTGTCAATTGCATTATTGGAAAAGCTTGTAAATTGTTCGCAGACGATTTTCAACTTTTTATACAAATAATGTGTGTTTTTATTTTCTGGATAACTGTGTGTTAGTGTCGCTCATACATGGTTGTCCCGAAAATACAAGCACATGCAACGCATGCATAATATTTATTTGTAAGAACTGGAATGTATGCCATGCCTTCAGTTTTGACCCAAATGGCACATTTGTAATTTTGTAAAACATATTATGACTTTTATATTCGCAGTTTAATATAGAAGGATTTATTCAAACTTCTTTTGGCTGCATATCAACAGTAGAGTTCAACAAATGGTTTAACCATTTGTACACAACTACATTATCCGTTGCAAAATTTAGAGTGTGCTTAAGTTCAAAGAACAAAACAATGAATTAATTGAATCAAGTAGGGGAACTGCGGCAACTTTTAAATTTATTAAAGCATTTTTGAAGGATATATTTTTGCAGTATTAAGATTGTTGTTCATGTTTTTTTCTCTCACACGTATAGTTTAGTGCTTATTAAACAGACACATTTCCTGTTTTTGAATGCCAAGTTACGTGTTCAAAACAACAACATATTCACAATTTGCTTGCTTAAGGATGCAAGTCAAAGGTATACATTACTTAAAGCTACTTCCAAATTCAAAATACATAACAAACTTCTTTTCTCTCATTTGTCGTATATTATAAATATTATAAGAACATTTAACATAGCTATGCTACGAAACTATTAACATTTACTTATTTTTACAATTTTAACACTTGTTAATTTTCTAATACGCCTTTGCAACAACGCGACTTCCCTAATATATTACAATTACCTTGCATTGGAAACATTATTTTGTACTACTGATAATTTGTCGATAATACATATGTATAAATTCTACTTCTATGTATTTAACTAAAGACGATTCATTTAGGTATGTGTATTTGGTGTTTGGGAAGAGTAAACTGGCAGTTTGAGTCCAAAAGCTAAACTCGCTTAAAACGTTCGAGAAAATTCCCCAAGCCGACTTTACACTACATCGCTTTCGAAGCAAGCAATTCGTTATGGCAGTGTTGTATTATCATTACATGATATCTTTGGGAACACCTATTGCAGACGTAAGTCTATAATATCCACAAGCACATGGTAAATCTATATGTCTACATTAGGTATTATTACGTTAAAAGACCTGTATAGAAAATGTCATATTGCAAAGAAATGGGTCAGCTCTTACAAACCAAATTGTCCATATTGCTCTAAAGATTAATATAAAGTGTTCGCTGTTAAAATATAAACACCTTCGCCCATTGTTGGTTGCATATAACTGCTCAACTATCGATTTTACGATAATAAATGAAATACCTCATTATGTTTCGATTTCTGGCTAAAAATTTATCAAGTTTGTTTGTGTTCCTGTTTTTGTTTTCGTTTTTTGTTTGTTTAGTGTTGTTTTTTTTTTAATTATTTTTGACCGGTGTGGCAGGAGATATAGTCCTGTGGACACATAGCCCACCTGCAACGGTAAAGAATTTGGCATTCGATTCAGATGACTCTTCACGTCACATTAGTTTCAAGCTTTATTCCGTTGTCGTCTATGGAGCCCGGACTATGGCTCCAGGGGGACTATATTTCCATTTACACAGGCTCGTGGCGTAAATTGTGAATTTCCAAAATTGTTGCATTATCAAGTGCCACAAAACAACGTTATGATGTTAATTGGAATTTCAAATCATTTAACGGGGAATAATATTTCAGGAATAACCACAGGCTGCCTAACAGGGTTTTACCCGAAGGATAATGTTATCATTTGAGATGGCGTTCACCAAAACATCTACACACTTTTAATGGGTCCATCAATATTGTAATGTCTAAAATGGTTTCTCTGAACAAAATTTAATACTTGAATCTTGGTTTTGTTTTTTGTTTACTTTGGTTTGTTTGTAGTTTGGTTTTTTCAGTACAACTCACTTCCAGTTGTACCGAAATTCATTCCCTCAATGCAATGGGAGATGGGTACCCAAAATCGTATTGTATTACAAGCCCGGGGGGGGGGGCATTTGTATTCAAAGGTGCATATGATGCGTACACATGGACTTACAAAATGCACCCGAAACAAGTATTTCCTTCGACTAAAAACATACCTTAAACAAGTATTCTTATCTGTTTTGCTACCATAAACAAGTAAGCAATGCATTGTGCGTTATACCCTTTATTACCTTGCTTTGCTTACTTCCGATTTGCAGTATTTTTTTTAATGAGTTTGATCTCTGCTTAATGTATTACATACCATATAAAGCACGCATATCAGAATTTCGGGATTAAGAAAAAACTGTTTTTTTCATATTTTGCTGTTTGAGACACCCTAATCAATGTACGCACGTACATCGCATGTTGGGAAAAAAGGACCCTTTTTGCGCGTTTTCTTGTTCAACCACCATATCCACCTTTGAATACAAGTTCCCCCCCCCCCCCCGGGAATACAAGCGATTTTGTTTGTACGGCTGTTAAGGATATTGCCATAGATCATTACTCACTCTCAGTACCATATTTTCCATATGCATTTAGGTATTAAGCTGTGATTTCAACAGGACTTTGTTATCGAACAGCCCTCTGGTTTGTGGCGTGTTGTGAATCTGTTCTTGTTTTGACACCAGATTTATCGGGATCATACTACTTTATGCTAATTTCTCACTTTGATACATTTATATCTGGTTTTCTCGTCAAATACGCTGTTACAATGTGATACTTGCAAGTTATAAATCAAGCCGCTAAAAAACGCGGTATAAAATTTCCAATCAAACGGCATTTCTCTTTGCCATGTAATATTGCGACACAGAAGCGTAAAGTTTATTTCAAATTATATTCTTTTTCACCAAATTGTGTTAGTCTATTAGGGTTTTATATAATTGACATAATTGCATAATATCCTTCGCACTATGTATCAAATGCGTTTATTCCGATAACGGGATAAAGCATATGATGTAGACAAGATACGGAGGGCATAATGCAGTTTGCCATATATTTAATAGGGAATAGTTCAAACGCAACTTCTCAAAAGTTTCAATGCTGGTAATCTTCATGGAGTAATTTCAATTGTATACCTTGAGAAGTTAATTCAGTGTTACGGTGATTGAGAAAGCCAGTAACAAGTAGTTGTCACATACAAATGGATGACAGTACCCTTCAGCGAACGCCCACTATGAGAGCTTCGGCCTACTTCGATGGCTCAGTTTGACATTATAAAATGTCATGTCATAATTTTACATCTACAATTTTTCTTCCCTAACTCTGATTTGTTTATTAACTTTTGTAAAACATAATTTGCTTTTTACTCACATAGTTTCCTGGGTTAAATTTGTATACCAAAAAAAAACTTGATAGCACGAATCCCGCATTTGAACACATTCCAACACCTCACTCACCATAGCTGGGGTGCATCCTGCTTGATTTCACCCAATGTGCAGATTCCGTGTAGCCTTGTGATAAAAAAATTTAATTATACTTAATCAAGCGTGGTCAGTGTAAAAAGATTGGGGTAGGTTTTGGGTTGGATGCCCCCCGTAATGGCGGATCAATTCCTGACCATCATTTGGCTGGGTCGGATTTGTCTAGATCAACTTTGTCATTCAAACGTTTTGGGCGGCTCTCCCTTAAAGTTAAACACTAAACAAAAATGAAACGTACAGTGTAACTTTACTATATACAGCAATATTTTCCAGTATGTAAATTAAATGTCTTCTCTTTAGGGTGTTTTGTCTTGTCTCAATACCAGAAAGCCTGGTGCTTTGTGACTATTATTGTGCAGTTGGTTTGTAATGTGGGTTTATAAGCATTTCTATTTGCAGAAATGGGTTGGCAGGTAATCCAATATGTTCGGATATGGTGGAGAGCACTGAATGTATCTCAACTTCATAGACAAAAAGCAAGATCACAATCTTCTTGCGATTGGGGTTGATACCTTAATTAAAAATTATCCTTTTTCCTTTAGAAATAAAAAAGTAAACTTATTCATCCCAATTTCTATATGATTTCGCTTTAATATTATTACACTTATTATTTAAAATATCCACCAAGTATGCTTCTCAACTTTATGGATTTACCGTATGAAACATATTCTTGTTTCTCTTCCTTGGGGTTGGAATGGAATGTATCACATAAAAGTATTCCATAAAATTTTACCTCCTAAGATGTAACCAACCCATTCAAAATAGGATCCTTCTATCGTTAAATATCTTACCCAGTTGTTATATGTCAACCTTCTGAATACACAGTAGTATTATTGGTTTCAGAAATCTACCTATGGTAGCATTATCAAACACTGTTGGCACAACTACTCCACAAAATTTGGTGATGGAATTTCTGTGACAAAACACCAGATCTCTCACAAAATGATTATTAATTATTAGAATAATTTGATTCTCGAATAGTTTTTTTTTTGTTACAATACAAGAACACGTTACCCCAAACGGAAATACCAAATTAATTATCTTGGTCTTGTAACTGGTATGCATTCCAGCTTTCTATAGTACAATTTATGACTTCAAGAAATAGATTGACAAATGTAATCAAAGAAAGTTGATAATTTCTGTCACTTTTATGAAGTGTCCATCTGCATAAGGATATCTACCACTTCCCGAATTAAGCATGTTAAGCGTGCGTTTACACTTCTGAGACGTAATCTAATCTTAAATCATTTACTTAAGTCAGGTATATCTCTTCAAAAGTTTGTTGGTTTTACATTTAATATGACGTTTGCTCTATTCCAACTTTTTTATGTATAAGATTTCACCAGCATACAAGAATTTCACTTTGTGGTAAGCCGCATTCTGACTATGGACTCATACATTTATAACTGCTTGATGTTTTTTAAGTACCTGTAGTACCATCCAACAATGCCACGATACGGGAGATAATTTGAATTCGGCACGTCGATTAAATATATTGTTATTTCGGTTTGTTAAGAAAATTTATCTTGACAATTCGATTTACCATTGTTGCTACGACAATTTGTCGAGAAAATGCTCTCGGTAAGATGACTTGATGAATCGCTTCGGTGATTCAACTTAAGCTGTTCAATAGGTGGGATTGTATAAATTAAAGTGTTGCGATAGAGCGCTTGAGTGCACCTCCGATTTCCTATTTTAAGACAACTAAGAAATAAAAAAGTTAATACATGAGGCAAGATTTCAATGTCTTTGTGAAGATCCTCTCAAAGCATTAATCTTGAAAGTTCACAGCTTTATTTTATTCATTTATGGTCATTTGATTTTGAAATCCAGCTAAAATGTGTATTTTGGTATAACTTTTATCTTGAAGGCTGACTCTGAGATTTCGAAATATAATTGTTATGTATTAATTAAAATAGTCAACTAGAACTAAAGATAGTTACCTAAAAAATACTAAATTCTAAAGTTTGAGATAATTGGATTTTTTTTTATGCACCCTTGAGGGCTCCTCGATTATTTTTAGATAAACGTTATAAAAATACACATTTTGGCTGTATTGCAAATAAAAAAAGGTGCTTCGCACTTCGCCCCTTCCCGCGTTGAAGATATTTTTAAGCTGGCATCGCGGCATTTTATCAGTAGTAAGAGGTTTTTTGTCTAATTCAGAATTTCTTCTACATTTTAAAACTTTTTGCGTTCTATTCTTGTAATGAAAACGGTAATTTTCTGCGAGATATGCAGCAGATTATCTTGCCTTGGTAATCAATCAAACTGAATAGAATGGAATATTCTTCTATTTGACTGTTCAGTTCAATGAGTTGCACAATGAGAAAAAAAAAACTATTTTTAATTCGCAATGTTCGACAGCGGTAGTTGTCCCTCGCCTCTTGAAATTCCTTATTTGCGTAGTATACATAATTCACACGGGTTTTCAATACCCAGATATCTTTTGGATTAGTTTATATAGCGTATATTGCTAAAATTAGACTCATACATTCATGCATACATAAACTTCGTTCAAATTTGTAATATATATAATACAACTTCCGTTTGTTCATTCAAATTAAACACAGCTAACATCATTATTATCACATTCTCACCTGTTGGCTTTAGAATATTTATATAGCACCCTCTATTGTCGCCTTACTGTATAAACAAGTATTAATGAATTATTTAATGCAACTCAATGATTAGGTGTGTTGGGCAATCCTACAGTAAATACTGATTATGTTTGTCTTTTGGACATCGCAAATATTCTTTGTATAAATTTAATCATCAAGGATGACGGTGGAGAAAGAGCGTCACAATAGAAGTAAGGCAAACACTGAGGGCGCCATATACTGAATGTCCGTTTTCCTGATGATTGAAACGTGTGCATTATAATCAAACATTAACTGATTAACAGCATTATCATCATTATATGAGGCAAGCATTTCAAACTATTGGTGTAATTTCATTTCCACTTGTGAACTCGGTAGCACTGTGCATACATGGTATTGAGCTAATTGTATGGTATTCATTTTGGATTGGCCATACTACTATACTTCAAAAGACTACCAAATACGAAACTTCAATGTCTCAGCTTACTCGTTATGCTCGTTACATTTACATTTTCGCATTCTGGCGTTTTTGCAATCCATCTCCATGTACAAGTCATGCATATGTAGGTAGAAATCGGTGCTTGGTAGTGATAATGTAATTCCATAGTAAGTACCTTTTGTCGTAAAGGGCCGGAATGAATGTCATATGAATGCCATATTTTGACTGTCAAGTGGAAATTCGAACTAAGGATGGAATGGACAAAGTAACACCAAATTTGATTCACAAAAGACATGGTGCATTGATATGCAGAGATCTTAAGCTCCAGCCAAAGAATTTTGAAACATTACTATGCTAAATTCGTAAAGGACATTTTTGATGGACTATACCTCCTGGTTTTATTGCGAGGCTCAATTAATTAAATGTCGCAGTCCTAAATGGTTTTACATTTAGTCAAGTGTTACTTCTGAATTCTCAGTAATGCTTTAGTGTTCTTGAAGGCAGTAATTAACCTGCTCAAACATTTACAAATGCCAAATGAAACTGTGATTTTGTCCAGTAACGATACACACGTACATCTTCTTGCCATTTAAGGCCACATGTGGCCTTACATGACATTTAAGGCAAATTGACTTGTGGAAGATATGAAATCGTCCACCTCTCGCTCTATAGTACCTTATTAAGGTGGAGTTTACAATTTTTTTCTTGTCATAACTTGGTGATGGCGGTCGTCTTGGCCATATACAAATACAATTTGTGCAAAGAAAATGATGTATAGGGAATCCCTAAACAATGTCAAAATATGGAAACATATCATACATTAAAAACCATGGCATTCCACAATTTCGTAACTTAGTATGTATGAGACCGTGAATGAAATTTTTAATTTAAGATATATCTGCAAAAAATGGTACAAACTGCACGTTTTTCATTATGAATTTTTTTAATAATTTTGATAAAGGACATACTATCTTAAAGGAGAGATACCAAGCTTTTACACGCTAATACAGGGGTGTCCAACCTGCGGCCCGCGGGCCATTTGCGGCCCGCTAAGAGCTCTCATGCGGCCCGCGAGGTACTTCCCAGAAAATAAAATGCATAAATATCTTAAATAATAGATTTAAAAAAGATGTCATTTGAATTAGTTCAATTTCCTCAATCTGAAACCTAACTTTTTAAACATTGTTGGAAACTTAGTCCAATTTCATCAATCTGAAACCAAAAAGTTCTAAAAATTGGGGGGAAAATTAGTCCAATTTCTCAAAATGAAGGCAAATTTTTTCAATTGCAAAAGAGTCAACAAAAATGAAAATTGTGTTAAATTGGACGAAAAATCTGATAATCTTCTATTGCGGAGGGTCCTTTTTCGGCAAATATTGTTTTCTGATGGGTCTACTTCCAGGAAGTTGTAGGCAACGTATAACCAAACTTGAGAGCCATGATTACGTGTTTGCTGGCCCGCAATAGTGGTGGATTCAACCAATGCGGCCACTTTGTCAAAAAGGTGGACAACCCATGCGATCATAGGTTGGGCTTCCATTCCATTTACTGTGAGCAAACCAGGGTATATGCCACTTTACTGCAGAAGGCCCAAATCCACTTTGTGACACTTTTGAATACTTTAGTGGAAAAATAGAAGAGAAGTTCATATAGCTATTCACTGGTATCAGAATCATTGAAGCAATCGGATGCTTTATAATGATTCCCAAGGATGGTACCCCCACCTTGGTAAACCGTGATACAAAACAAAGGTGGTGGTTTTTAAGGTACCAAGACTTGAAATAATTAAAGACTAAGATAAAGAATGCCCAAAAAAAGATTTTGAGAGATACCTTAGGATGTGATATAACATTCCACATACAAATCTGCGAAGGTTTCATTTTCAAAAATAGAGGAATATCATGTTTGTAATGACTCTTTGAAAGATTTTAGTCAGTGTTTTGGGGTTTCATTTCCACCATTTTCCATTTTACCCCAAAATGTGTATTTTTATATTGAAGGACCAATAGTGGACCCAGTTATGAACCTTTTTGTACAAACAAATCATCATTTTCACCAGTTCCTGTACATACATGTTTATGATTGTTTTGCTTACATGGCCTCAACGATTTTAGGTAGCTTTTAGCGTAAGAGAGTCTCAAAATTATTATTCTCACGTGAAGTCGCAGGCGCTTAAAAAGAGAAAACGATGGAGGAAAGTTACAATTCAATGTAATGCGAAAACCCCCATTATAGCCTACAAAATGAGGTTTACACGATACTTCAGCAAAAATATGACTTCACGCCTTTTGTCTCCGGTCAAAAACTAATCGACTCACCACATTTGCGGTGTTATGTACATAACAGAACAAATGTGTCGCCGAATTGGTTCCGGTGTTTGCAGAGGAGGAAAATTAAATTAATTGATTGATGTCCATAAAATGATTCATATCGTGTTTTGATTATTTTGCCTTCAAAGCCAAATTGTGAATAATAAATCCGCCTTAATAACGCGCTTTTCACTTGTGCGTTAACTAAGTGATAAACTCCGCCCGCAGCCTTAAACTTGTAACGGAACAAATAAACCGTAAAATGATTTATTACTGTGCAGATTACATCAAATGTCCACTTGACTGAATTCCCAATGATTACAAGTGAAAGGAGTATCAGAAAAATGTACTTGTATATGCACTCTAAACAATCAAAAACATTATTAATCGTTAAAACAACCTTATCTTCGTTATTCTTCAATTGATCTCATTTTCTTTAATTAGAATTAGCTCGCATCACAAATCAAAACAGTGATCTGACGTTTTGCACAATTTGTACAAACTCACGACTTACATGAAGTTTCGTTTTAAGATTTATGTATTGCACCGTGTAAAACTTTAAAGTTAAGCCTGGTCAGTCAGCCTATGTTCCAGAGACACCCCACCCCCCCCCCCCCCCCCCCCACCCCCCCAAAAAAAATTTTTTTGGAAATTAACCGTAGAAGAAATTTTGGTACGAGGTCGAAGAAGGATTTGGCACAAGACACAAAGACACGCCGTCCTGCTCTTGTTTGATTCCCTACACGGTCTGTAGTGCAAATCAGTGATGTTTTCGCCATGTTAAAGTATAGGGGAATTCATGTTCCAAACTGGTATAATCTAGAACTAACCCGGGTCGTCGCTTTCTCAAAACCGATACAGATTCACGTGCACGGACTTTTTTTACAGATAAGATGTCCTTTATGATTTGGTCAACTTTAAATTGATGTGGGGCTCCTGAAATTGTGTCAAGAACAATATTTAAACACGATTTTTTTTCAACTTTTCATCCTTTTTTTTCAACCCAAAAAATATATTTTAAATTTTAATTATACCATCTTGAAGTATGAAGATACACTTTTTAGCACATTTGCAATATTTGTAAATGAAACCACGTATTTACGAGACCCCAAAAACGAAGTTGTGTCAAACGTTTCATCAACTGGACGGAGGTCAGCGCTGTGCCCCAGTTGTTTCATGTGAAAAAAGAAAAGCAAGCTGCCAGCGTGACCTGCTGTCTGTCTGCTGTCAAGGTATCGATCATTCAAGCAAAATGTTTAACTCGACTGAAAGGTGACTTACGGTAGTGGGTATCGACGTTACAACCAGCGACGATATTTGAAAAGGAAAGAACAGATTACAGATGGAAAGCTTTGATCATGGCTGTCGTAAGAATTGATGTAGGTGGATGACATATAAAAACAACAGATGTTGTCGCCAGCAAGTGTACATAATATATTAGTGTGGTAAAAGCCATGGCAAAGTTTCACAAATTCAATTTAGCCATTCGCTCTTCGAATAATCTGTGTGAATTCTTAGAACTCGATCTATAGATATAGCAGCGCTATATACATTAATAGTATGTATGAATACTGATACTTTCCATTGCGTGCTTCTTTCTTGCTCTTGTGACGCGACTATAAATACACCAATTTGAAAAATCGAGGGAGCTGTTTTAAACAAAATATGCTATTATTGAATAAAATTGTATTTAAAAAAAATAATATGTTCTTATTATATGTTTCGTAGTAAGACCCAGCTTGATATGTGTGGTGTGTTTAGTTGGCGTGTGTGTGTAATATTATTGTTCTGTTCCTTAAATTGTGATTAATCCATTCTACTACTTTATCGCAGTGAGGGATTAACATTCTGGAATGATTACAAACCTGAAAGGTTACGCTGCTGTTAGTTTAAGTTTATTGTCTAAAAGCAATTAATAGCACATTTTGCAGAGCGCCCCATTAAAAAGATTTTTGCAGCTTTGCATTTTGTAATTAGCTTGTAAACTACAACTGTAAACGGCAAAGATCGAACTTCTCATGTGTCGCAGAAGAAGGAAGTGTTTTATTAGAATAATTAATTAATAATCGGATATCGATAATAAATTCAACGGCCACTGTGAAAACGCCATTCCAATATAAAGTAGATGGGATAGAGCGCCATGTACGTGTCCATTAGCTGTTCTGTGGTTTCAGCAAGTCAAGTCAATCATTGTTCGGGGATGTAGTTCTCCTATCCATTAGGGATCTGCGAACCTAATTACAAAGTTCATTGTTTATGATGCATGCACACCCTTGAAGAATTTACTTAGTCCAGTGTATATTTCACTAGTTCAATTTCCACCACAACATACTATGCATAAATCTCCAAAAAAATGAAAATTGGGTGCGCTTTAAAATTATTATTATTATACGCTTTTAATGTGAATGCTGATAAATGCCGAAATTTGCTAATTGTCTTAGGTTCCTTCTATCTGGGACCCGAAAATGTATAGTCTGTCCATTTAATCTATTTGACCCCAGCATTTCCATAAACGTACATCATAGGACCTTAATTAAAGATAAAGTTATGATATAAAGCGTTTTTAAATGTAATATTTTCTGTTGTCCCGAAGTCTCAGCCCCCCCAACAATTTACATCCTTAGTTTAATAATTAATAATTATAATATAACTGTTTCGTTCGAGAGATCAGATTTCAAAAATGATAATTAAAGTAAAGTGTATTAGGTTTTTTACTTGCTCTCCTTCAAGAGGTGGTAAAAACAAATCTCTAAAACGTTCGGTTAGCGTGTGTTCCTTGATTTTTGCTTATGAATAGGCGTTAGTGTAAAGATCAGAAAGCATATTGCGAGGGGAATTATGATACATTATCAATGCCTTTACTCGCTTGGGCAGGTATCTGAACCGGGCGTGAATCGTGTAGGCTTATTGGATAAAATCGTCCCTCTAGTACCTTTGTAAATGTCACGTCCTGCCGTTTCCTGAATAGCTCTATATTTCCTCAACTTGATTTTTTTGCCTGACAGTTCTAAAATGTAATATAGATTTTCTATTACATTAAAATAGCAATCTTACGCCGAGGGTTTTGTATCAAATTCACGTGCCGGTGTATTTTGCATTCTCCCCGAAGAATATGGTTCAGATATTTTTCACAAATTCAATGAAAGGAAGACCCTATTACCAAATGCATAAACATGTAATTTATTGGGTATGGGAAGCTTTTCCGTTAATTTGCAATAACCAGCAATGCATATGACATGTTTGGATACATTCATATTTCCCATTCTCGCTTAACATTACCTGTATTAGCGATGGGAAACGATCACTGCGAAGGTGATAGTTTCATATACCTCTCAAGGAGTGTTAGCTGACAACAATGGGTTTGATTTTAAGAGGATAAAACCTCAAAACGGAATTTGAAATAGAAGTGTACATCATATAGCGCCAGTTCCGATTGATGGTTCTACATGATTTAGAGGCCAGATACGCAAATAGCACCGGTTCTTGAAAGTCATAAGGGGCACGTTTTCCGTGTCAATTCTGCGCTAAGGTTCTTAGAGTTGACGTTGTAGACACGCAGCCGTTGAACTGACTTTATCGATGTAACGTCCCCTGTTTACACTGTATTATCCTTCTGAAGTGTATTGATTGTCAGAGGGGAAAAAGTGCACACGGATTGTTTGCATTTCACAATGACAAGCGCAATGAAATTCAAGGTCTGGTTTTCACCTGCAATGCACTTGTATAAACGCTGATACCCTTGCTGATGAGTCTCTCGTGTAGCGCTTTGTGACAGTCCGTTGAAACAACTCTTTCGAGAAGCTGTGTCGACATCCTTAAAGGTGCGTGTTCCGATCGTCTTTGGGACCCCCCTGATTTACCCGGAAGTAGTATCGATTTTGATATCAGATGAAAGGCCGTATCTTTCTCATTGTCTTCCTGAAATTGAGCCCTCAAATCTATTTCATTCCCAAGATATAAACAAAAAACCACCGTTTTAGTGGTTAACCATCAATATTAGCACAATATTGAATAGGGCTTTGCAACATGCATTATTGTGTCTACCATCAAAATCGCAAGTTTGTTTCCCACGATACTTGGTGGGGTGTATGTGCAAGTGCCAGGCTCTCATATCAAGTATAGAACACAATACACGGAACGGAAATCGGAACAAGCACCTTTAAATATTCGTTGTAAGATTTAGAGAGACACGGGCTCATTTTCAACAAAATATGAAATGATTGACTTAAGAACAAAACACATTTTACACACAACAATGCTGTATCATAGCAGTTAATAGTCGGCAGGTCACCCAAGTACTATTATTCACAGTGAAAATTGTTGGACAGGGTCATTTGACCATGAGCTTGTACAAATACAATAGAAAAACTGCACACTCTGCAGTTCAAATCGATGAAAATCAGGTCCATGTTGTAGCATATGAGAATTCAATTCCGTGATGCCAGTAAATGTAAGGTTATTCATTTTCCGATGTCTTCGCTTTTTTTAATAAAGCAGATAGAGTAATACGTATACAGATTTTTTTTTTTTGAAGCACACAATTCACTCAATGAATGTTGGGATTTCTATAACTTCAGAGACCACGCTTTTTCGAAACTTAAATTTCATCGCTTTTAAATATTTCTTTTTAACCCCCAATTACCCTTTCACATCATATGAGATCAACTTAAATATAGGAGCAATTGAAATTCCGCAACAATAATACATAATTTTATAATGAATTCAGGTATTTTAGACCTCAGATCAGGACATTCTCGAGAGCGTTTTCAACAAGCTATTGAGGTCACAGCGATTGTATTGCCTTCTCGTGTACAAGAAAATAACACGTTGGCGTGACCTCCTGATTGACTAATAACACACAGAAAACATACTATGAGGTAAAAGATTTCCCGAGTTTGGCCTTTATTATAAATACATCTTTCAATTATTACATGAACATCATAGACTCATACTCATTTTTTTCTATAACCACAAAGGTGACGAATCGGTCATACAACGTGCATACAAAAGGAATAAACTTAAAGGGTATTTTCGTGTGGTTTAACACTGTGAATGTAAGTTTTCTCAATAAAACCACTCCGGAGTGGTTTATAACAAAAAATCATTCCATTTCAAAAATAACGTTGTTAGTTTGTACTAAATTATTTAAGGTGAGTGTTTACACATGTATAAGTATTGCAACCGTGAAAAATACCGGTTTCGAAAAATTTTGAGGGAGCACTCTTTTCAAAATGTACAAGTGTTTCATTTAAGTGATTGATACCTTACAGGTACAAAATGAAGAGCAAAATTCCCTTTAATGGCTTCTCGTTTTCTTTACAGGTCACGAACATGAACAAATGTTACACCTTTCATTCGAAGTTTATTTCGCGTCGTCTACGATTGTGTTTACTGTTATCAGCGAAGCGATATCGGTGAACATGACTTTTGTTCCTTAGCGCGTCTAGGGACATAATTTGCATAGAAATTAGCATGGTCTAGTGGTCAGCAAGCCACCGTTGGAGCAAATGTCTTCGGTTCTAATCTCAGTGAGGCTGGATTTAATTCGGGAACTCAATTATGGATTTAATTTGTATAACAGCAATTGATTAAAACCTGAATACCACTCTCTCCGTGGTTCATTACATGGAAACATGAACCATGAAAGCTTGCAATTTACCATTTCGTAGTGTGTTTGAATGTTGCAACATGGCGCGGTTTAACCCTCGTCTACCGAAGGGGGGGGGGGTGGTTCCCCTTCAGGTTTTTTCCCCGGCCTGCTAAAAAAAACCCCTTTTTGGTGCCAAATTATTTAATGTAATTGTCAATTGCCATGTTCCGCTCCTTTTCATCCAAAAACAAACATCCACCGGGGTATAGGTAAGATACAGGGTGATCCCAAAGTGATAGGGGGTGGCAACCACCACCCCCTTCGGAAGAGAAGTACCAACAAGCCTAACACAACACAGGAACATCACAGACACTTGATTTTGGTACCAATAGATAGCTATGGTCCTCCTCTTTCAATGCCTAGCATTACGTCACGATGACGTCATAGATTTCGCATGTCAGTAAAACTGCCAATGTCCATGGACACACACAGTGAAAAATTCAATTTTTCGCCAAAAAGGTTAGGAAAATCGGATTTTCATGCGGTTTATGACTCTACTTGATGGGAAATGACTAGTTTTATATAATGACAGCATTTTAGAGCTATAATAAGGTGTTTGAGTCGCTAAAATTGCGAAATATCAATTTTCCACCCTATATTCAGTATTTTCGGACTTTCCTCAACATATGACGTCATGGTGACGTCATAATGGGGATGTTGGAACTTATTTTGGTACCAATATGTTGGTACCAATGGAAAGAAGAACCTCTAAGCTATCCCTTGGTACCAAATTTACAGGAACCGGGTGTTCGGGTGGTAACCACCCCCCCCCCCCCCCCCCCGGGAGTTTTGTTACAAAAATGGCTCAGGTAGACGAGGGTTAAGCTGCTGCCTCCAAGTTGCATTGTGTCTGTCTAGTAATTATAAAGTTACAATGTGAAGGCTTTAGCAATTTCGCCTACATTATTTGAGCATAAAAAGAAACCTTCATTATTTAGCGCTATATTAAGATTAATACTATTATTGGGGTTAAGGATTGCGATTTTAGATTAACGTGAAAAAAAAATAAAATAAAACAATATCAAACGAAAAGTATGGAAGCATAATTTTAATATGAAACTCACCCAAGCTTGTCTAGTTAATGAATTAGTCTGTATATCTAGTTAATTAATGAACCTGTTTACCAATAGATAGCACAGAGGTGGTAAATGGTTTTCTTATAGTTTTGGGTTAGCACTGACAATCCTATTCTCGAATTTTGAGGAAGAAGGTTTGAAGATGTTTTTAGTTTCTAGTAGTTTTGAAGGTTACTTAATCAGATTCCTGGAAAATGTGGAAGACTTTGTAAATATTGGGTACTAATTAGTATGGGGTAAATTTGAAATAAGTCATTGTTTTTAAGTGTACACAATTATTTTGTCTCATGTAAGGATTAAAAAAATGGTATAGTTTGTCTGGGTTTCCAACCTTTAGTTGAACGGGTACAGCCCTATTAAGGTTTCAAAGGTCATCCTGAAGTAAATGCTTACCCAGTGCTCTAATTGTAATTGAAACTCATACGTGATAATACAACCAGAACCCCTTGCCATTATCCTTAATATCCAATACCAACCCAGAAAGTGTTGTTGATCTATCAACATATCTGTATCACCACTTTAGAATAGCTAGCTGGACCCGTTCTAGATATTAATATAGGAAAACGTGTGGATATACAACCGACCTCTATTGGTATTTCTTTCTTATTTTGTTTTCTTCTGTCTCCAGAACTGACCGTTCTGTAGAACGTGATTTAAAAGGTCTAGTTTGTATAGGTTCCAACCTTTAGTTAAACAGGTCCAGCGCCCTATTAAGGTTCAAGGTCATCCTGGAGTAAACCTTAACCCAGTCTCTGATTATCATTAAACTCAACGTGAAAAACCAGAGCCCCTCTCTTGCCATTATCCTTACCAACACCAACCCTGATGTGTTGTTGATCTTATCAACCTATCTGGTATAACCAATTAGATAGCTATCTGTTGTTCCGTTCTAGCATATAAATTTATAGGAAAACGTGTGAATATAACCCACCTCTATTGTATTTCATTTCTTATTTATATTGTTTTTCTTCCATGAACTGACCTTTTTTTTTTGGGGTACCGTGATGGAACAAATAATTTCCTAGGGCACAATTGTAGAATGCAGATGGAAAGGAGGAATTTTAATTCTATGGACATTAATCAATCACGGTCAAGGTAATTAAATTTCCTTTTGCAACCATACGTTAAACATAACTTGTCATATTATGGCATATACCGTGAATTACTTTTGGACAGTATAGCATATCGTTAAGAAGTTAAGTGACTATTGGAATTTTACATTTAAAGAAATGTTTGTGTGTTTCTTTCTCCTTCTTCTTCTCTCATTTTACCTGTAATGTGCATTGAATTTTGTAAAAGAAAGGATATCTTCTGGCCATTTTCTGTAGCCATTTAGTGCTTTCAAGAGGATATACTTATCTGGTGTTCTACAAAGTAAACTCGGATATGGGGGGAGGGGGGCACAGACTGTTAAAAAAATGTCCGGAAATTTAACGGAAATTTCTGGCAGCAGTATTTTCAGCCGTCATTTTTTAGGGTACATTTACAGAAATTTTCTGTCCAATACGAACTTTGACAGTAATTTTACAGAAATTTGTCTCATATTATGGAAAAAAATATGTACTTTAACAGAATTTTTCCGTAATTTAAAATTACGGAACCAAAAAAAAAAAGTCTGGAAATATTGCTGCCAGAAATTTTTGAAATATTTCCGTAAATTAAAATTTTTAGCTATTTTTTATGTTTTTTGTTTTTTATTTTTATTGTTTTCTAAAACAGATTTTTCCGTAAATTTACGGAAAAATATGGTTTTCTTAATTTACGGAAATTTTTAACAGTGCACATACATTTCTCACACCGGTTCAGAAATACAGACAATGCATGCATTGAGGCATTTACTCCTGACAATACACTCTCACTTTCAAGTGTCATTACATCAGGAGGTATTAAAGCCATGTACATGATGTTTCAACTCTGGAACCGACTGGGCCACTACAATGAAACCAACCGGGTGGCCTAGAGATGCCCGCTGGATTCCAACATTTAATTGTATTTTGTTTTCAAATGAAATCAACCCACGGGGTGTCGATTCCTAGAAAAGTGTATCATTAACTTATATATCTTAAGTACTTCAAGGGTAATTAACTAATTCATCATCCATTAGCATCTCCCAATTAGCTCGGTTTATTGACCCGTAGTCAACGTAGTTTTAGTACAGTAAACATCATTTGATATTCTACTCGTCAACCTCATTCCCGGACTCACACTGCGAGCCATGATCTGTTTCACTTTACATGTCCAAATTTAGAACGTCTTTTCTCCTGTGTACCGAGCTCTCTAACCCAGAAATATATTGATTTAGTAAGGTGTAGTAAGGCTCTGAGGGATGTACTCTAGATACAATGCAAAAGTCAGCGACTTCAACAGAAACAGCCTTTTGTTTCGTGCGGAGCATTTAAAGAATCCTGTCGAATGTTTTGAACATTAATCGTAGGCATTTGCCATTGACATTTGTGACAGGTTAGGTCGTTAGTATTCAGGTTAGGGAACCCCATAAGCGGCATTGACTTGGTTTATTGAATCCAATACGCCTTTCATCACTAACATATTCGATTCAAAACCAAATACATTCACACATAACACCCAAATACATATCGACGGCATTTCTTTACCCTCAACACTACAAGACTGCAAAAGATGCAAAATACAGATGATGATGATGATGATGATGATGATGATGATGATCATGATCATGATGATGATCATGATGATCATGATGATCATGAGGAGGAGGAGGAGGAGGAAAAGTTCCTGTAAAATAAAACAAATATTAAACGGTATACAATTGACTCTTATCCTTCACCTTACTATACACACACGCAATTAAGTTCCCACTGCATAAGGTTCCAATAATAACAATAAGCATTGCAATACCTATACTCTATTTATAAACATGTGTCTTTGGTAAAATAAGTGTTGTCGACTAGTGCATAGTGCCGTTTCAACGGAATAATTCAAGGATAGAAGCAGAAATCCTTTTTTTTTCAACATATGATCAATTTTCTTAAAACACAGTACTTAAATCTCAACAGTTTAAATCTCAACACAGTACTTATCTGTAAAAACCGATTTGAATCTTACATTAAGTTCTCGAGGGAGCCAAAAGGCCATACATCTTTGAAACCTGACCCTTTAATGCATTAAACTCTCACTCAAAAAATAAATACATTTACTTTATCTATAGGTTTTTCCAAAAAAAAAAAAAAAAAAAAGATTCAAAACCAAATACATTCACACATAACACCCAAATACATATCGACGACATTTCTTTACCCTCAACACTACAAGACTGCAAAAGATGCAAAATACAGATGATGATGATGATGATCATGATGATCATGATGATGAGGAGGAGGAGGAAAAGTTCCTGTAAATAAAACAAATATTAAACGGTATACAATTGACTCTTATCCTTCACCTTACTATACACACACGCAATTAAGTTCCCACTGCATAAGGTTCCAATAATAACAATAAGCATTGCAATACCTATACTCTATTTATAAACATGTGTCTTTGGTAAAATAAGTGTTGTCGACTAGTGCATAGTGCCGTTTCAACGGAATAATTCAAGGATAGAAGCAGAAATCCTTTTTTTTTCAACATATGATCAATTTTCTTAAAACACAGTACTTAAATCTCAACAGTTTAAATCTCAACACAGTACTTATCTGTAAAAACCGATTTGAATCTTACATTAAGTTCTCGAGGGAGCCAAAAGGCCATACATCTTTGAAACCTGACCCTTTAATGCATTAAACTCTCACTCAAAAAATAAATACATTTACTTTATCTATAGGTTTTTCCACTTTATCTATAGGTTTTCCCAGTTTAAAAAATAATTGTTTTTCATGTCTTGTTAAGTTTGTTTTCGTCCCCAAAACGGGAATATATGTTTGGGCAATTATATTAAACGGTTGATCAATGAAATGAACTTTCATACATTTTCGTCGAAATCAATCTCATTTCGTCCTATCCAATGCCCATGCATCATCCGACTCTACAAAGTAATTTCGTCTTTGATCATATAATTTCACATTTTGCTCAGTGTATTTCTTTTCGTCTCACCTAAACTATCTCAATGTTCGTGCGTATGTTCCTTTTACTTCAAATAATGTTCCTATTTGTATGTAATAAATCCAATGGTGCCTATATACTTAAGAACGGAATAAAGGCTCTATATTTAGTCAACTTGTCGATTTTAATTATTGTACTAACACGTATGACGGACACTGACAGGCAATAAGTTTGGTTAAATATCATCTTAAAGGAAACTCCTGCGTGCCAGTTTTGCTGAATTTAGTCCTTTATTTCAGTGACTGGTGTGTGTAAGTTGTCAGAAACACCAAAATACACGTGCGTATCGAAGTATATTGTGTAATTGGCTCGTATTAAACTTAAAATTACCAAAAAAATTATCTATACTTCTGACTTAACCATGTTAACGCTGCCAAGAATGAAAAGAAAATTTACAAAATCGTTAATGGCGTTAAAACTTATTGCCAAGGGGTTTTCACTCCAGTTGGTGGTCCAGGGGACCCCCCCCACTAAGGAGGAGTGGAGGAAGGAAACGAACTTCCGAGGGAATTTTTGCATCGAAATTTATACCACATGTTGAAGGGGGGGGGGGTCATAAGACAACCCCAAATCAGCAATAAAAATGAGAATTGTTATTTTGGGTGCAAAACATAGGGGCAAAAACATGTTTTCAAAACAGCAAAAAATGGGCAAAAAGACGGGAAATTCAAATGAGCCTGGTGCTTCATCAAAAATTTTACAACTTATTTTATGTTGATACTCTATTCTAGAAAAGAAGACCCAAAGTACTTATATTTAACACAAAACCAGCAGTTTAGGGAACTCCGGTATTTTTTACGGGTGTTGCAAAATACACAGTCAGTTTCCCAAGGGTTGTACAGTAACTGTTTGGCAAAGGAATGAGAAATGTTTGTTTTCAGCACATACAGGGTTACTTATTTTTAATGTTATAATCATGTGTACTTACAGTGTATGTGTGAAATATATCAGCAAAAAAAAAATTTGCTTTGGGTCTCGGTTTCTTATTCTTATTTTTAAAAAATTCTCAAATGAATTCCCAGTAGTGCCCAAGGGGGGGGGGGCCATGGGACCCCCATAATTATCTCATTAACGGCTGGCCGATTTTAATTTGTGGATGAAAAGAAGCGCCTTAAAAAGTCAGACAGATTACCAAAAAATTTCGGCGCAACCGCAAAAAATCGTCACGTCGGTAGGTAAAGCGGGCCAGCGCGAAGAAAACAAAATTTTGGGGTCCCTAGGGAAACCCCCCCCCCCCCCCCTTGGTCACTTAAGTGTTAAGGGTAATGCAATTAATCAACTTTGTGACATTTCAACATGACTTTTCTCAAAATATTAACAAACGGAACTACAATCCGAAAAATGTTGAGGTGAGGCCTATTATTACTGTATGAAAAGTACAAACAAGACCTTTTTCCCTCAATAATACCATTTTCAATGAAATCCTTTGGTACGTTTTGGTATATTGGTCTTGTTATAAATTGGCACAAAAAAAATATCTTGGCATGTTTTTCTATCAGGATTGTGCCAAAATTCTATTTAATTAAGTTTTCAAGATAGACATTTTGTTGCCTATTCCTTGCTATTTCTTTAACACCTCCACTTTGTAAAAAGGGTGGAAAATCGATAGAACGCCTGGGAAGACGTAAAACCCCCA
>JAMKCH010038606.1:0-13341 GCA_023653785.1 Ophioderma brevispina | reverse complement strand
GCGCACGGCGTGCGCAAAAAAAACCTCCGTCCCGTATAAGGAAACGGTGGATCATTTTTCCTCAGACACCGGGGATCCTCAAATAGTCCCCCAGTGGAATAATTGCGCACAATCCTCAATAGTGGGTGCCGCAAAAAAATCCGTCCCTATAGGAAACGTGTGGATCATTTCCGCGCATAGGATCCTCAAATAGTCGCTGTGGATTGTTTGCGCTCGGGATCCTCATATAGTCCGAGAGTGGACCAATTGCGCACGGGAATCCTCAAATAGGTCCAATGTCGGAGCATCCGCGCCGTGGATCATTTCCGCGCGGGATCATCAAATAGTTCTGCCAGTGGATTGATTGCGTACGGGATCCTCAAATAGTCCCGTCGGTAGATCTGCGCAACGGGATCCTCAAAAAAAAATCCGTTAGGGGATTATGCACGCAGGGTCCTCAAATATTCCACTGTCGGAGCATCCACGACTTGGAGCATTTTCGCGCACGGGATCCTCAAATAGTCCAATAGTGGTGCTATCAGTTGAGCACGGGATCCTCACATAGTCCCACAGTAAAGCAGCCGCGCACGTAGATCATTTCCGCGCATGGGATTCTCAAATAGTCCACTAGTGGAATAATTGCGCACGGCGTGCGCAAAAAACTCATTCCCTGGATCTTTCCGGCAGGGGAGCTCAAATAGTCCCCTGGTGGAATATTTGCGCACGGGTCCTCAAATAGTCCGATAGTGGGTCAGTTGCGCACGGGTCCTCAAATAGTCCAACTAGTCCACTGTCGGAGCATACGCGGAACGTGGATCATTCCGCATTACGTAAAATATGTTGCATCTGTCACTAGACTTTACAAAACAGTGGCCAAATAACGTCAAAATAACTGTTTTTACACCTTCAATCTACAACCACTCGAGAACACAAGTTCTGTTTGATTTTAGATATAGCTTGTAAACCTCATGTTATTAATTTCTATACGTATATTATTTTCAAACACTATGTTTTTCAAATTTAAACAAAAAAACAACTTTTTCATTTTTTAAAATAGACGTCTTTTTTTGCATTCCGTAAACACAAAAAAGAGGAGCAAAATTCATAAATTCGGGGCACTTACCGGCCGAAAATGGCCTTTGCTTTCACTCAGGCGTGGGCAATTCGGGGATTGTCTAGATTGTATTTTAACCATGTATGGAGTATATAGATCATATCATTAGAACAATAATAGCCATTGGGTATTCATCTGGGCCTTTAAGTTTTGCAATAATAGACCAAAGTTTAACAGGATTTATCTTTAGGTATCGCGGGATAATAACAGACTCATAAAAGCGACGATAAGGGTTACAGATGTTTTTTTTATTGGACATATCATCACGAAAATAATTTTATGGATAATACTACCACTCTTTCTTTGTTAATCAATTGGGACTTAAATATTATTTTTTAGATTTTACCGGTACCTGAAAGCTTTCAAATGTATATACACCCACAGCATGTAATTTCAGATAACAACAATCTTTTCATGGTTTTGGACCCCGGTTGGATGCCAACATCTCTATTTTTTTTTTTAACACTCTACAGCTGTATTAAAATTTAAGTGGTTTACGGCGATTTTGAGTATTGTAGACAAAAACAGGGCTAAATTAAAATATTTTAACATGTATAACCGCGGTGCTGGGACTGAATTAACCCTATTTTACTCGCACAGTTTTGCCCTTTTGTCAGCACATTACCAACATGTTGTACAACGCTTATAGAAGCGAAGCTGTATCAAACATTCGGTCAGGTTTCCTGTATTATATGTTATACCAACTTATGTACAATTTGCATAGTAAAAAACGGAAGGGTGGGCTATTATATTTTGTATTATGTATGTTATTACCAAAATTTGGACCAAAACTAGGATAAACAAAGTTGTAATGAACATTTGGGTATCTGTGACTTGACTTTTCAATTCATATAACAAATATAATCAACATGGTAGTTCACCAGAATGTCTGAATTTATTGAAAGAAAACTAAACCATCAAAATTACCAAAATCAGTTTACCGATTTAACAAATCTACAGACCATGTTTCGTGCTATGAAATATTGACAAGAAATTAGTTCATAGGGTAAGCACTGGCTTTCTTGGTTGTGTGTTAAAAACTACGGGTGTTAAAAACAATCTTTCAGTACCACCATATTAATAAGCAAGTTTAAGACACGTGTCTATTATATTCCATTCAATCATATTTAAATCGGTATGCCACGGTATTCATAAAGGAAAATGATGGGAAAACAATGCAAATGGTAGTCATTTGTTAACAAATCGCACGGTATTCAACCAAAAAAAATCTTGATCCTTCTAATTATTACGTTATTCATTGAATACCGTTGCGAGCAAACAGTTCTATGGGGGAACGTGATTGAATTACCGTCACAGAGGGTAATAATCACTACATTTATCATCAGTAGACATGACTACTGCAATTTCATGGATGATAGCCTTTGCCTATTTTCGATTATCAACTCCCCTGAAATTGCTTAGAAATAATTATACTCGTATTACTCCCAGAGCTTATAGCGCTATTACTCAGGCTTATACCAGAGTACCTCTTTGACACTTCCATTGGTATGACAACGTAATAGTACCAGCGTGCATTGAAGGTCTGTGTAAGAGACATGTAATAACGTCCCCTGGGTACTGATTTCTACCGCACGAACACAATTTTACCGGAACACTCAACAATATTTATAAAGGAGTCTAGGTTTGCCGCCGGGCATCGCTACTCCATTGCCATACACACGTAAAAGAATCCTCAAACACCAACAAAACGAGGCACGTCGTGCTAATTACGACGTCAACCACCCTGCTCATGATAATGAGGTCGTGTGATCTATTCACCATTACTGCACGGGGTGTGCATGTAACATATCCGTGGAAACGAGCGCCGTGACACGAGGTGCGACAGTCCATGTGACTTGCAGTAAAACATGATCGATCGAAACTAGCAAAACGGTATCATGGAACGAGGTAAAATGGATGGGACATGTTTTGAATAAGTGTGGTTTTGCATTGGCATATTAGCAATGTCAGATATTAAAGACTATGTCGAACTAAACCACTGAATTTTCGCTAATAGGACTTTGATCTATTGCAACACAAATTGTACCACGTGTCTTGAAATTATTATGAGCAAAACGGGAATGAAATGTATGGAAATTTGGAATCAGGTGCAAGCTTTCTGTGCTTGGTATACGCTACAGGTGACCCATCCAAAGTTAATTATATTAAGCAGTGCGCGCTTTCAATATGGTCTAATGATGTTGTAAAGAGTCGTTTGTGATAGGAGATAGTGGAACTTCCACGGAATTTCACTACTTGCACAATGGCGGCAGATTCAACGAAATTTACTGTCAACAGCAGACGACTTTCGGGTCGATTGTTTTGCATCACGCGAGACGAAGAAAAGTCAGAATCAATGCCAACAAATACTTTTGTGAACCTTTTACGGCTTCTTAATTGACTTTAATACTGTGGACACTGAATTTACATGCCACTGCAGCCTTACCTGAACCTTGACGTGGATCTTTTTATATCATGGATTCGAATGGAGCTTGTAGCACATGAAAGCCACAGGAAACGAAAAAGAGGTAAGTAAGCTATTGATATTTTTCTGAAATTCATATGGAGCCTAGGAGTTTAGGTCTTGTATTCATGTCTACTGAATGATAAAATCGTTACCCCCTGTGTTCATGCAATACGGAATAATACCTTGGTGGGTGCGTATCACATGACGCCGCATCATGTGATAAGGCACCAAAACCATTGGTATTTTTTCGTATTGCCATGAACCCAAACAGGGGGGATAACTCAAAGTATTTCTATAATTAAAATCAGATTGAAACAAACACGAAAAAAGTCATCTCTCACATGGTTCAGCGGGGAAGCCAGTGATTCTGGATACAGAGGAACCAAGTTGCAGCCCCGGTGATGATTCTTTTTTTCCTGAAGCCTTCCCGTCGTGAAAAATTTTAAGCAGTTCGTTCGTCCCAATTGATCATCAAGTTTGGAATGAAGTGGACGTTTTAATTACAATTTATGTATTGAGATTTTGGTAAATAAACTTTAATTGGAATTAAAGTAAAAAAAATAAAAATAAGGATTTTTACTATTAGGAAGCGGGGTTGTGGTTTAAAATGAAATTCATTAAAAAGGCGAGTGGATTTACTCTAGGAAGCGGGGTAAAACGAAACTCATAAAAATGCATCATAAGGGTCCAATGTTTTTTTTTATTGGCACTATTATCACGAAAATAGTACTAGGGATAATAATAATATCATTGTGCTAGTTCTTGGTGGAACTAAATTTTCACTTTCGTTTCATAATATTTGACCTGCTCCTTCTTCCACTCGTACCGAACAGAAATAGCTTGAACAGAAATGGTTTGGACTGAGTTAGAGATAGCTTGGACTTGGGTCTCTACATATTTTATGAGGCATACAATATGACAGTATGTAACGTAATATTACAAAGATCAAATACGGATTTGCTTTAAATTTTGAGTATTTACAAATTCAAGTTTTCTATCAAAACTGTTGTTAGCTCAATAACTTAGATCGCCTAGAGCAATGTTGCTGGTTGCAATTTGTTTTTTAATCCCATCACATCCGTGCCACTAGTCAACTCAAGGAAAAGATGATAAATTGAATCACCCATGACTACCTGGCGAACTACAGGTTCTTATAAAAGTTTCAAATGTTGTATAGATGTGTCTACCCACCCTCCCCTCCCCCCACCAATCATGTTGATCATTTCTCCAATGTGAAAACAGATTTGCAGGATTCAACATTGAATGGGGTGGGGTGGGGTGGGAAACAAGTAAATTTACAAAATCACCTTTAAAAATTTTCAAACATTTTTGCATGCAGATATTGTAGAAATATTTAATATATATGTAATAAAGGACGAATATACATGGATGCAATTGCAGCATTGTCTTCTTAATTCACTAATCTAGATCATTAACATTCAAATTAATAGAGACGGTTGTCTATTAATCCGAAGCAAAGTTTTCGACCCACACCCCACACACAAACACGTATATAGATGACAGTTCATAGTAGACCAAATGGATTTTACCAGCAAAGTTTACGTCACGGCAGTAATTCTTGTAGTTTACTCTACACATAGGCCTACTGGTGGTCACATCACCAAAATACAAAATAACTTAAGACTGTATGTAATAACATCAGAGAAGATTATAACGTGAGGGAAAGGCCTAACGTGCGTCATACGTTAAAAAACTCAAGATCAAAGAAATGCAAGGAGGAGTTTTACAGGGGGAAGGGGAAATATTGAGACCCTGGCCAGGTCTGTCGAAAGCAAGATAGTAAACGCTAAGGGCAAGTCGAGCATTGCCACTTACCGGTATATTGCCGTCAATAACGTTGAGATAGCGGGAAAAGCCGGGGGTCCATATAGCAAAAGCCGCTTTTTGCCATGTCGGCAGTAGAAACACGCTCATTGAATTGGACCTAATTAATCTTAATATAATCACATTCCTTGTCTACTGAGAAATAAGTAGTTAAATTTCCCCCCAAAAGCAATTGTGGTTCGTTGCGGCATGTGATAAGGGCCGTGAATGTGTTATAAGTTTTATTATAAATAAGATTATGTTAGGACCAAGAAGAAAAGTTAGTCTCAGAAGACAGCGCGAGCGTTTTGTTAAAATTGGTCCCTTTAGAGGTAGTTTTTTAGGTTGTTGTTCACAGATTGAAAAAAGGGGTCAAAAAATGCATATAAAAAGTAGCATATTTTGTTCTATAAAAAACGCATTTCACATTTCTTCTGAGATAACTTTTTTTTTTTTTGCCTTACGCCATACTTCATCGGCGCTATGTATCGAACACGTAAGTTATGTGAGGTTACTGCATTTTTACGCTTAGCGTTTAGCAGCGACCTCATTCATCACGATTTTTCTAATTCAATAATCGCACTGATGCCTTTTTCTCCATTTGTGCAATTGTAAGAATCTTAAACCCTGTATATAATCTTGATTTCCATTGTAAAATCCATTTGTATGGTATAAATTTGATTCTTGTATATCAGTGTTGTTTGATGATGTGATGAACAAAATAAATTTGATTGATTGGATGGCCGAATATCTATTCTTAAGGTCCGTTCATGGAATGCTCTTTGTCTTAAAACTAATTGTGTAATGAGAATAGAGTTGCTATTGTAAATACTTGTAAAAAAGATGTCAAAAATAAAATACAATATAAATTTGATGGGAACACTTTATGGTGTTTCCTATTGTTTCCATTCTAGTAGGCCTATCAGTTCCAGTTTTACTTGTTGATGCAACAAGAGATTTCGCTCGTTCCCTAAAAAAGAGATTTTTGACTTTACACTTTCCATAAAAAAAGGATTAAACTGAGAATTATTCCTTCTGTACATCAATTTTGAAATTTCTAATTTTGTAGTGGAGCAATACTAAATTCAGCCTATATATGTTTTATATTGATAGAATTAAGCATAAAAATCCCCTTTGTTTCCACTTGTACAACATTTCTGTATAGCCAATAACAGGGTAAGAAATCTTCTGGGGTCATCTATATGAAATCACTATATGGACACTTATTTAGTAGGGATGTGCCTCTAAATTTCGTGCACCGTTGCATATCTATTTATCTTGTTATTATACAATCTAAGTTTTAGGCCCATAGGTAGATAAAAGATTGCATACACTCGTTGAACCTTATTGAAGGGTAGATAAGAGCGGTTCTCAAAGTAATGCGCCCGCGAGCCAAACCCGCGACCAAATTAAATTCAAAACAAATGTCAAATGAATTTTATTAATATTCTTCTTCAAGTGGGTAAACGTTTCATATAGATAGAAGTCCCAAACGACGGTATTACAATTGATTGCTTTCATATGGATGTATGATGTTGTGCAGTAAGGCAGGACGGAATAATGGCAATACCTCATTTGATCGTGGGGGACTTTTCTATATTATGAAACGTCTACCTGAAGTGGTAAGGGTTGCTAGGCCCAATCGTCATTATTTGGCGGACCGCATTTGGGGCCCCCGGGCCGCATTGAGCCACTGATGTTAAAGGGCGAACATTAATACTTGGGGTGGGTGGGGTGGAGGGGGGGGGGGAGAAAATTTACCCGACTCGGTTATACGAAATACAGTTAAGAATAAATTCAAATATTCTGAAAATCTTTAACCATTCACAGGTATATATCGTACTAGCCAATTCTGTATATGCCACCTGTGCCGCAAACATCTCCTTAAAAAAAAAATGGTGGCCCTTTTTTTTTTAATATAATTTACCAATTACAATTGCTTTAAATAATAATTATGATCAATGAGGACAAGCAAGCTGGATCATCCACTATGGGACTATTTGAGGATCCCGTGAGCGACTAATACACTACCGGACTATTTGAGGATCCCGTGCGCAATTATTCCACTAGTGGACTATTTGAGGATCCCGTGCGCATTATTCCACTAGCGGACTATTTGAGGATCCCGTGCGCAATTATTCCACTAGTGGACTATTTGAGGATCCCGTGCGCATTATTCCACTAGCGGACTATTTGAAGATCCTGTGCGCTGAAATGATCCACCGTTTCCTTATAGGGAAGGAGTTTTTGGCGCACCCCGTGCGCAATTATTCCACTAGCGGACTATTTGAGGATCCCGTGCGCAAAATTTGAGGATCCCGTGCGCAATTATTCCACCAGTGGACTATTTGAGGATCCCGTGCGCAATTATTCCACTAGCGGACTATTTGAGGATCCCGTGCGCAATTATTCCACTAGCGGACTATTTGTGGAGGTGGGGTGCGCAGATAGTCCATGGTGATAACGTACATACATGGATTTAGGTGGATTACCACCAAGCATTCTGTTCATTTTTGGACCATGACTCTAATGACCCATTTGCACCCTTTAAACCAACTCCGAAGGTTTGTACTGATACGCATGCCAAATATATGCAAAATTCATCAATGATGTGGATACACCAAGCCAATTTCATACCATTTTGGTAGATGTTTATAAAGTCCCAAGTATGCAAATTTGGTATTGCCATTGATTCCATCAAGCGCTACTGTACAAACACCATAGAGAGCATGATGGAATCGATTGTAATACTGCATTTGCATACTTGGGACTCGATATGAAATGTTTACCCATTTTGGGGCTATTACCTCTAATGATCACTAGATGACCTTTGGACCCCACTCTTGAAGGAACAAAGTGTGGGACACTACCCAAGGACCATTGCATCAAAGTGTCCTGAAAATTCCCCAACATATGTGGATACACCATACCAGTGGTGAAACAAACTCTGTTTTTAATGCATTCAGTGTTTTTACAATCATGATCTATTATTTTCCTTCATAATATTAACTATGCTAAGACACACACGCCTTGTGGAGAAGAAAACTGCTCATCTATGGTGTTTTGTACGAGAGTTTTGTGAACTTCACCCTTGTCCTGCGAAAAATCTGGCCTAAACCGCTCCTACTTTTGACATAAATTTTTAAGTTTTGAAGTCATATTATTAGATTGGCACATTAACTTCTTACCAGCGGTACTACTTGTGTCTAAATATCCCTCCCTTCGCAAAACTCCTGTTAAGGTGACATGATCTCCTGTCACTGGTCCTATGGCCTTCCTCTATTGACAGAGTAGCATCTTCCCAGTAATATCTCACTGTTGGCAAGAAATAATAGCTTGTTAACGTTATTGCATCACCTTTTAGTAAAATTACATGGAATGCATAGTCCTCTGCTACTGGTCGTGACTTGTAAACTAACTTTTGTGTCCAATGAACTTTGGCATGTGAGGTGCATATGTACACCTCACCTATGACATGCACCTCACCATTCGATTCAAATCATGGACCTCGAAGTGTCGTCTGCCGTCATGGTTTTTGTGAATGGGGCCAAAATTCACATGATGTCACCAAGGTCACATGAGGTTACCAACTGCACCCCACCCTGCCCCCTCCTTTCCACCAAGTTGCATCATCGTAGCCCTTACGGATCATACGGCATGCAAGATATTGTGGGTTAACATTTGACCCCAGACACCACACAAGACATACGACCATAGTAATCCATCATCTGCCTTCTTCAATTCTTGCAGACGACACAAAAATGAAGAAGCATTGAAAATACTCAAAGTTATCATTTTTAATACAAATTTTCCATTTATACATATACAACCTTATTAAAAACATTGTCCAGGACTCATGAGGAAAAATACAACGGATGTAAAAAATGCATGCCTACATTCCTATATGTGGAGGGTATTCTTCATTGCCATTAACACCACAATTGTGCAAGATTAAAAGGCTGACTCAGAGATTTTGGAAATATTTTTTTGTGTGGTAATAATTAAAATAGTCATCTAAACTAAAGATAGTCACCTAAAATAATTAATTCCAAGTTAGAGATGAATCAGATTTTCCGTTTCGTGTAGTAAACATGTATGTCATTATACAGTGCCATAGGAATACCGTGGAATTACAAATCCGGATCCGGAATTTTACTAACAAAGTCTTGATTTTCTATATGAAGGACTTCGATTTGAGCTTAGCTGTCTGCAGTGATTAGTATATGGACACACAATAATATGTATATATTATAAAAGTTTTTAATTTGTTTGAAAATTAGTGCGCCCTCATCGGGAAATTTCTGAGTCAGCCTTTAACACAATCAGGATCACCCATCGCCCCTTTTACCCCAGACAGTTACAGCACCTGATCTGTTAGACTCATTAACCATGGTCGATTTGCAAAGAACTACTTTAAAGGTGCAACAAAGATTTTCAAGTCATCCATATTTTCTGTGATATGTGGTTTTTCATATAGATTATACACTAAATAGATTCCCTACCCTTTATTGACTACTAATAATGAAATCAAAAAGTGATTGGTATATGCTTATATTTCAATAGAAACAAGGCTGAATTTTGTATTTGCTACGATAGGAAATTAGAAATTTCAATTTTTTGTACCAAAGAATGAACATTTATTCATACATCATACATTACTCCCCTAACAAAAAAATGATTCTAATAGTCACTCTATTTTGGAAAGTCTCACCACAGGGGATGTAATGAGTAAATACCGTATTCGACCTATTTAGCGCCCCTCCCCTTATAAGCGCCCCCTCGGACCATTGCCGACTTGCAAAACATATCTCAATTAACCGCCCCTCCATTTCGGAGAGGTTCACTGCTCTGAACACTCCACTTTGAGTCCAGATTTTTTGTTTTATTTGTACTAGTATCTTTCGGCGTATTTCTCAGGCTAATATTTACATTTTTCAAGGTTATATTTAACACCTGCAAACATGGTAAATACATCCACACTATAGCCAATGCTGCGATATATCAAGTATATTGGAAGAAATCAAGATGGCTTTACGCATTGCTATGGTGCGGATGTCATCCGACAGCGTGTTTATGCATTTATACTAGGAAATATCCAACATTATACTGGTTCGGCGTTAAACGGAAAGAAGAGATCGATCAAAATTAGGAGACATGGCAAGGTATAGGTAGCTGGTAGACTCAAGAAGTTTTAGATTTTATGGGATTAAAAGATTGGAGGTAAACTGATGGCATGTGCTGTTTAATAGTGTTATCAATTTCGGAAATCAAACGTGGCTCTCAAAATATTTTAGACACTGTTTTGGGCATCAAAAGCCGCCAACAATTCTAAAAATGCAATCTAGCTGTCCCTGTTTTATGTAGTCTTTCATTGTTATTTGCATGAATGTTTTTGATGTAAACTTTTATAAGAAAATTGGATCTTTAAGACCTGCTGCGAGTCACGTACAGCTATATCCGATGGTGAATTATACAGCGAAATCGGGTCAATCATGCATCTCCGCCAAACTGGTACAAATAAATGATCTTTGGCCAATCACATTTGACAAAATTCATTATGACGTATTATATTATTATACCAACGTTATAACAAATACCTGCTTTTTCAGATGAAACATGAAACATGCGATGTGAACCTTCCAAAATATCAATGCAAAAATAAGTTCCCCTTCACTCATATAATTCATGAAATCAACAGCCAAGTAATGTGTAGGTTGAGATTTCCAAATTAACATTGAAGACGTGAACGCAATAATATTATGTATGTTTTCTGAACGTACGGGACATGACCTTCATAATCATCTCACTCAACTTTTATTGCCTGCCCTATAACGACCTCACAAAGGCGTGGAGATGATGAACTGATGAAATGTTGCACCTGACCGTCGGCATTCCATGCAAATTTATGGTTATACCATTTTTGTCGGGGGCGGAAACAATTTTCTGATGAAATTTTCAAATTTTGGTTTATCTTACCATGATAAAACTCCTATTGACCCCCGAGTTGCTGGACCAAATATTACACATCTTACGGCAGTTACAATGTGAATACCAAAAGAAACGCCTGGGACGCGTGATATATGCTAAGTATCATTGGGATATAGCCACATAGACAAATCGCCAGGCCCTTTCCAGAAGAACATGAAATGAATTATGCAAGAACAGGGAACAAATGTTTATCGGGATTGGGGATTTCCCCATTGCATCAAATTTGGTCCTATCCCATTTTATGAAAAGGTTTTGGTCCTGGTAACTAAAAAGAGTTCCCGGTTATGTTTTATTTTGGTGGGTTTTATTGTCCAATTCTCTTTGACATACTGTTAGTATTGGTATAATAAAAGTTCGCCGCAATTACAGTCGTACATCGGTATTTAGCGGGACATTTGCCCTACACTCAATATCGCTGCGTAATCTATTGCTGGACTGACGGAATCCCCCGATTTTCTGCGGCTTTCGGGCGGGTTTAATCTCCCTTGAGCGTGGCGACAACTACCCACAGTAATCCTGCTGTAATAAACTTAGGCGAGTGTGCTCACTTGGGAGGGCTACGATTATCAACTCTGGATACTATTCTGCTAACATATTCATACAAAAACACATTATTTTAAAGTAAGTTAAGCATTGTGAAGGCTAAAGAAACCTATCAATGCTTACGTAGAAGTTAGGTGTAGCCGGTGTGTAGTTAAGGCTTTCTAATAGGGACTTTGTGGTCAACAGTAATTTACGCAAGGTACCCAAATAGCGCCCCCCCCTAAAACGAGTGACTTAAAGGGATTAGCAGCGACTTAATGCGAGAGAATCGAAAAATGATGGAAATGCATTTTTTTTAAACTTTATAAATCAGGGGGATAAGTGTTGTACCAATTCCATATGGCAGCTTTCATGTGAACAAAACCGCCCCAATAGTGAAAAAAAAATGGAGTATTTGAGGAAATTTGTCCATACCGTCTCCCGCAAATAGACATTAAAACCGACGGCGTCTCAAATATACAATAAACAGCTGATTGTGGTTTACACAGTACAGAATACAAAGATCAATAATGTTGACGTTATCCCATTTCAAAATGCATTGATCATGGTGGACTACACCATGCTGAAAGTCTGTAGAATCACCGGAAAGTCTTTTTCGATCTCAAGTCGCGGAATTAGATACGCACATATAGAAGATTACAGGAATCGGATAAAAGTACTCTGCCTTGTCTTAATACACGGATTTCAAGCCAAACCACTTGCGGTTATGTCCGCATATCATGTCACTAACAAAATATTAAAAAATGAATTTTGATGATTTTTCGATTGTTTAGGATAGAAATCGCTGCTAATCCTTAGCGCCCGGGGCGATAAATCGGTCGATACGGTTACATCATGCTTAATCCTTACATCCTTTAGTCCTTGGTATTATGTGTTGGTTTTATTCTGGTTTTATCATAATTGAGACTGTCAAACAGCTGTGCTGGTATCAGAGATCCTAATAAATCGGATAGGCCATACAATTAAGAGGAGGCTACCAGGGTTCCCGATTAGCAGGATTTGCATCTATAACGCGACAGAATTTTCACTGACGCATTCAATTCAGAAGGCGTAACAAAAATGACGTCCACTTGGGCGCCATAAATTCTTAATCCTCTGAAAAGCTAAATACATGTGTTTCCAAAACCTCAAAGTAAAATTATACCCAAAATTTTGTACATGTCGCACAAAAGGCTGTTTGACTTTCAGATTAATTTTCATCCAGAGTCTTAGATACCAATTTTGTCATTATTATTGAATTAAGCAAATCTATGAAATATACAGCATCAAAAAATACAGGCAATATATGGTACTTGGACCTACATTACGTCTTTGTGAGCTTGCAATAGCCTTCACACACCCTCCCAAAGGGAAAAATAAATGTATAGAGCAGGGTGGAGGGTTCTGAAGTTTGAAGGTCGTGGGGTAATTAGTTTCAATATGTCAA
>JAMKCH010038605.1:0-51745 GCA_023653785.1 Ophioderma brevispina | reverse complement strand
AGCCGGAGTAAGGTATGCGTGGGTGAAGTTTAGAGAATGTGGAGAGTTGTTACATGGGAGAAGATTTCCTTTGAAGATGAAAGGGATGGTGTATAAGAGTTGTGTGAGATCAGTGATGCTGTATGGGAATGAGACATGGTGCCTGAGTGAAAATGAGATGAGGATTTTGAGAAGGACAGAGAGAGCAATGATGAGAGCAATGTGTGGTGTGAAATTGATGGATAGGAAGAAGACTGAGGATTTGATGCTGATGTTGGGTTTGGAAGAGGCGGCTGATCGACTGGCGAAGGCGAATGGTGTAAGATGGTATAGGCACGTGCTGTGGACAGATGAGGAGCATGTTTTAAAAAGGGCTTTGGAGTTCGAGGTGGGTGGTTTGAGGAAGAGGGGTCGACCAAAGAGGACATGGAGGAAGCAAGTGGAGGAGGATAGTTAGGAGGGTTGGGTTGAGGATGGGGGATACATTGAATCGGGTGAAGTGGAAGGAGGGAGTAAGGGCGATTGCTACGAATGTGAGGTGAATCCGGCCACCCCCGCTTGCGGGGACAAAACCGGATTTAAAACTTTGGTTTTACTACTACTACTACACTACAACATTTGCTATGGTAATAATACTATACAGTATAAGTACGGACTTGTGTTTATTTTCAATATCCCATTTCAGCGAGCACACAAAATGCATATCTCAAGAGGCAACTATGCATGCAGACGTTTAATCACACATATGCCCAATTGAGCAATATCACAGGGATTATGTTAAGGCACTTTGCGGACCTTATATATTACTATCAATGCGATTACTCTTTTGAAGGAAAAATCAACAATTTTCGTCAGCTCCTATCCGGGCTCCTATCGCAGCAGCGGCCATGTGTTTACAAACTCTCGAAGGTGTCGGGAAACAGACGCTCTATGACCTGCTCTATGACGTATCGACTGTGACAGGCCGCCGATCCCCGTTGGCAATTTTCACGTTCGTTCATCACGCTCTGTTTGGAGCTTACGTGATTGTGAATATTACAAAGCTATAAGCAGGGACAGCATGCACCCAGCAACTTCACTGTGCTAAGACAATGACATTACAGGTTTAGCATTGCAGATTCTCTAGCACAGGAGTGTAAATCATTCTGTACACGAGACGCAGTGAATTTTATCAGTAACAGATTTTTAGTAATCGAGTGTTACGTTAAGACTTAAAAGAGGTGTACTCTAATTGTTCAAATTTCTGTTTTGAAAAAAAAATGTATTTCCAATGGCGGCGCCTCGGGTATCACCATTTCGGTGTGCCAACCTGCCTCGATGCTAATTTGAACTCTGTGCAGCAACAACAATACGATTTTCACTATATGCGCAACATATTCAAGTGCAAATTTTGACAGCGTAATCCCGGAGTGTAAACGAAAGCAGTAGCGACCATTGATCAATGCGAGACTGTAGTGTGTGTCAGTAAGTATTTCTTTGCATTTTTGGCATGTTACACCAACAATTCCACAGTTAGTATTCACAGAATTGCTACTGCAGGTTTACTACTGCCGCTGGAGACATTAGTATTTTCTAAAAAGGAATTTTAAAGAGCACATAAGTTGGTCCATTGTTCCCGTTCAGAAATACCGGCTCCGTAAAGGGTACTTGATCGACCACTAAGAATAAAGGTCATCTCCTGTAATACAATAGATACGTAAAATGACATACACAATCAAGTTTTGTGCTATACTTATTGAACTGTGACTGTAAGATGATGCTGCTATTCAAATGTTAACTACGGAAAAATAATATTGCGCCCGGCCAATGGAAGTTGATTCTTAAAAAGTGCATGTTCCGATCGTCGTGGGGACTCCCCCAGATTTACCCAGCAGGGCTTGAAAAAATGTAATTCCCGGAAGATAGTCGCATTTCTCAGAGATTTCCCACTATATCTTATGTATAAATTTCCCTCCAAATGCCCAAGTTTCCCTCCAAATGGCCAACTTTCCTGGGAAGGAGCTTCCCATATTCCCCACTTTTTCGAGCCATGCCCGGAAGTAGTGTATCAGATGAAAGGCCGTATTTTTTTCATTGTCGTCATTGAGCCCTCAAATCCATTTCATTCCCAAGATATAAACAAAAAATGCTGTTTTAATGGTTAACCATCAATATTAGCACAGTGTTGAATAGGGCTTTGCAATGTGCATTATTGCTTCTACCATCAAAACCGCAAGTTGATGGGGCATATGTGCAAGTGCCAGGCTTTCATCTGTGTGTGTGTGAGAACACAATAGACATAAATCGGAACAAGCACCTCCTGTTGGAGATTTTTGACTAGTGATGAGGTCTGATTTCATTACTGTCATTTCATTATTATATCTAGAGGCATGTTGAATACAATAGCTATCCCTAACACTGCAAGCTGTATATTGTGAGGACGTACCACAGATCACAATATACCACAACTTTCATCATACTTGCACTTCCATAGACCACAAACTACCACAAAATTTGATTGTGGTATATTGTGGTATATGCTTAGTAGTTAGATAAATCGTAACTATACCAAATTGGAGTAACTCATCATATACTACAATATACCACAGTAATAAACAACAACACGCTGCACCATAGGTCACAGTGTACAGGGCTGCCAAGAGAAGTTGCGGGCCCAGGGGAACCTTGGTGTTATAGGCTTACATGGCGCGGGTCGGGTGCGGGGTGTACGTCAATGTACCACACTTTATATGTCAATGATAAGATCACATACCACAAACTACCACAAAATATTGTAGGTTCTGTAACTATCATATACCACAATATACCACAATATTACCTTGTGTGCTTTTTTGAGGTCTAGAGCCTTGTTAGGGATACTAACATATTTTTATTATATAAAACAACGTTTACAACTACAAGTGCATTAACAAACGGATATTGTTCAGGGTTATTTCTTCAAAAATTTTTACAAACCATTTTAAACATTTTTGCACCATTACGATGACAAACTGACAAAAATCTGGAAGAAATCATTATTTATGTTATACTGTGACACCCTCAGAACGGAACTGCTTAAATGACAGGAATGGGATGCTTTAATAGTTTGAGCAACTGAACTTTTGGTTTTTGGTTATCAAATTTTTAAGAATTTAAAAAAAAAAAAAAAAATAACTGAATTTTTCCACATCGCAAATCTGACGCGCACTCCAACAGGAAACTCAGAAAATCAATTTACCTTGGTCCTAAAATATAATAGTGTGTCGATCAAGTACCTTTACAATCCGAATTATTGAACAGGATTTTATAGGGAATGCGGGAACACAATGGGCTAAATTATGTGCTCTTCCAAAATTCCCTTTTAGCGTATACTAAAGTAACAGTTTTCCTTTTTTTTCAAATAAGGGCTCTCTATTTTTTAAATCTTCATTAATTTACAGGTTAACAATTGTGTCTATGTGATTTTGTGTTAATGGACCCTAATTTTGACAACGGGAAACGAGCCATCATCCAGGGAAAATCAGGTATGTAGTTTTGTGTATAACACGCTGAACAAATTGCAATTACCTTTTGTCACAGCATCCAACAACATGCCCTCTGTGCAATGGATTACACCAGATCAGTTCACGCACTACTTCCATTGAAAAACCACAAGACATTTCGTTTCGAATTTCCCAAGAAAAATCGAAGACCGTTAGGATTTTTTGCAAAAATTTTTTTTTAATACCACCTGAAACCGTTATATACAGGAAAAACTTCTAACCGTCACTATTTTTTTTTTAAATCCCTTATTATTAAACCCGGATATCAAATTTTCACAGACCCTACTAAAGTCTGTTGAAGAGACCTATTTTGAAACAATGGCAGTCATAACAATAACCCATCGGGATGTTGTCGTCTGATTGCCTTTTGATCTTGTACTATAGGTGCTGGCCATGGAAATATATTTTATTTTTCAGAGACAGAAATTTAAACTTTAGAGTACACATCTTTCTAAATTCTTTGAGGTCTTAACGTAACACTCGATTACTAAAAATCGGTTACTGAATTAAAATTTGCTGCGTCTTGTTACAAATGATTTAACCTTCTGCAGCATTGATAATCTGCAATGCTAAACCTGTTGATTTCTGCTTAGCACGTGGGGTTTCTTTGCATGCTGCATATGCTGTCCCTGCTTCTCTGTAATATTCACAACCCCATAAGGCTCCAAACCTGAGCGTGATGAACCGAACATGAAAAATGCCAACGGGTCGGCAGACTGTCACAGACGGTACGTCACTGAAGTGTCTGCTTTTCCAACACGTTTTGACACTTGAAAAAACCACCTGTCGGCGGAAGATATAAAATTGTATATGTAAATATACCATTCTGATGTTATCCCTAGGAAAGCGATGGAGAACACTTTTCGAACCTAACACCTATAGATGATATCTATCGCTCCTCTACCAACCCAGTCTTGATAGCTCAGTTGGTTAAGCGTCATGCTGTAATACGGAGGTCGCCGGTTCGAAAATCCGGCCAAGCTCACATGGTTTTTTTTTTTCAATGCGTGTGCAGTTGTGTTTCAACCACCTTTATTGTAAAATACCCTTTATACTGAAAAGTCATAACCCAGCCCGAGTGGAACCCTAACTTTTGCTTTTGCTAGGGAAACGGCAAACCATGATCAGTACCAAATGTGTTCGAAATTGATCTATGATTATGAATAATCATAAAAATTACAAAGGTTCATCATACATTCTGTAAACATTGTAGGCCTACATGAAGTACTTCAATACGTACCTACACTACCATCTTATCTTCCATGTGGATTTTTTCTTAGCTTTTTGGAATCTTTTCAAGTGTTTGGGTGTCCAATGACTGAGTGACTAGACTCAGTTATCAGACTCTCCCGTGCCATGCCCACAGCATAGACCACTTCTTATGAAGTGTCGTTTGGAAAACAAATCAAAATGATCAGGTTTGGGATTCTGATTTCATCTTAATATTATTTGTTCTTAGTAGAAACGCACTCGGTTTAAAGAAATTCAATAATCAAATAATTTAACAGCACAAATTTGCCAAAGAAACAATGAAGAGACCCCGATCAAGCGTTACCAATTCAGCAACCTTGGCTTGGGGACGTGTGTGAATTCGCACCCGCAAAGTATAATTATCTCCTCTTCTTTGCTTATACAAACTCAAAATTAAATTTTGAAAGAAACCATAAACAAATGACTCAACCCCCACTAGTACTGAGCACTCGCTAAAATGTGCATTCCTTGTGAAATTTCCTATCCTTGCTACGGAACCATGACATTGACATCCCCTGTCTTTGTTTACGGGGACCATGTTAACGAAACGAACGCCCCGCTGCAAGCTGGGATATTTCACACCACCATGAATTTGTGGCGAAATCTAAAAGGTGCGTGGTAATTCACAATCACATAGTATTTACCTTGAGTATTACACACAAAGTAATTGTACAAACACTACAAGAAAATCTTAATTAGAACTCTTATGTGATTCCGTGACTGTTGACATGACGGATTGTTATATTTTACAAAAACACGCATTGTAGTTTCCGAGTTTGCCAAGTAGACATAAAAAATGAGCTTAAGTAGGCTTGTGCATTCGTTTCAAGCTTTTCAGCTAGGTACAGATCGAACTGCACGCTTTTTTTCTATGTACGTCTTTTAAATGAAAATACATAATTTTAAGTTTTCCAACCCTAAAAAATAACGCTTTTTGACGATTTGGCGAACCCCACGCTTTCTAAAGCGTGTGATGCACACTATGGGCTATCTCCAGGGAAAGATTACTAAATATCCAACGTGGCTGCTGCTGCGGCTGCTGCGATAGGAGCGAAGACAAACTTGCTGATTTTCCTTCAATATGAGTAATCGCTTGAGTTGAAGTACCCAGAGTTCCAGAGTTACCATTAAATCCCTGTGATATGTGGTAAGTTGTCACTGTGGGTTACAGAATGTCGGATGTATTGTTGCCTCTTAATTCTACCTTTTAATTTTTCTCTGTTTACTTATATACTGCCCGCAACCCTATGTTTTGTAGACCTTGGGCTCAACCCTAGGGTTTGTGGTACCGAAACTAGGTAATACTTGGGAAAGAATTTCGTGTTCTGCTACCACCACACAAATTCAACATGTTAACGGAATAAACCTACATGTATAAAGGTGCCAAATTTGAGTGTTGGCAGAATATCGAAATTCATATGTTGTTTATTTTACCAAAGTTAATCCTGTGAGCTGGTTGGCTGTGGCTGTGGCCGGTAAACAAGGTTAACAATTGCTCCTTTCTCACGTTCACAAAGATTCTGAAAAGACAACAAAGTTTCAAATCAATGAAGTTAATATCAAATTTCAACACATTTGCAAACTTTTATTTTTCTCAAACCAACAAGAAGTTGTATATTGGGTGGTTGAAAGAACTAAAACTTGCCCGTTTTGGAATGTACGTCTGCAACGTGTCATATTTTTACCTTTTGGTCGTTTCTAAAAAAACCTTATTTATTCAATTTCATATTGTTCATGAACTAACATATCCCTAAATCAGTTAATATTTTGATGATTTTCAGTTTTTTTTACTATTTGAATTTTGGGTTGACATATTTAAAGATACATGAGGGCTTTCCCAGAAAGAAAGTGCCACCAACTTTGTAGTCACACCCCAGTTTTTTTGCATATTTGGAATATCTACAATGTATTAGATCACACCTGAAATGATAAGCCGAATACGCCTTCTTTTGTATAAAATTATGAATTTATACTTTCTGTCGTGCACGACAGAAAGTCAAATCATGGTGTTCGATGGGGCCGATTACGATAGCAGGCAAGTTCAAAACAAGGTTTGCGGTTTTCTTTTGTACTGGTTTTGTTCATAGTCTTGAAACTTCGTCGGTAGGTGTTCTACAACCCGATTTCGTGAAATTTGAGAGAAATTTTGTATCCTCAAAAAAATCTCCTCCTTCCACTTTAAAGGAACATCCCCATAACAAGTACTACTACAAGGTATCCCATTTTGTTAAATATTTTCAGTGTTTGCCGTGGATTAGAGATCAAGTTGCCATCTCTGCCGACTGGGAAGGATACATGGAGGAACTGATCACACAATGTAAGCTGACTAAGATACGACTAGTCCCGGGTGGTACAACTAGGCATCGATCTATCAGAAATTGCATTGAAGAATTGAACAATAGTATAGACAAAAAAGATGCTGTCACAAATACAAAGTGCTCAAGAGGCATAGTCATAGTCCAGATGCTGGGAGACCATTTGTCGATGATGAACATTGAAGAAATAGCAATTTGCTGCCTAAAGAACATGGGTTAGGTTTTGTCCGTAAGATGGTAAAAAGGATTTACTCATATTACCAGAATACATAGCTCTTGTGGTTTTGTCAATTTTTTGCCCATGACATGCATCACATGTAATTTGGCTATTGGTGTCAAGTGCACATATATACTCCATTTTCTCTTCAAAGTTCCTTCAAAATGAACAGATTCTATTATATTGTTATGCATCATTTACCAGATCTGCCACTGTTGCCCATATAATCTGTGGACATATAAGCAGGAGTTTATTTTCTCCGTTTCGCAGGGGTTTTGCATAGCTAAATAATTATGTGGCAGGGTTCGCTTTACCCATGGGGGTGCACACATGCACCAGTGCATGAAATATTGACTCTGTGCATGCGAATTTTCCTCTGTGCATGTTATTTTTTCTGTATTTTTCAGCCCTTTTGGGAAAAAAGCTAACATGTGCATGTAGATTTTTATTTTGTCTAAAGCGACCCCTGGGAGGTGGTAATGTTTTTGTCCTAAGATGGTAGAGGGATAATATTTAAAACAACTCACTGCGCTAAATGTTGTTGCTATGCTGGAGCATGATGGCTTGCATACAGATATGACTTAGATGCAAGAATTGAGAGAAAATAACATTTGGATCCGAATACCCTTTCCTATGGTTAGTACAATACCCATGCAACAGGTCTGGAGGGGTGTTTCCGTAAGTTGGACACCCTCTTTCCTGACACCCTTATGAATGTGGAATCTTAACGAATAAACCACATACACCAAGTGTGGTTTTTATTCCTTTAAGGTTTCCGAATTTTGGTTGTCCGAAAGAAAGGTGTCACCTTATGGAAACACCCGTCTGGTGCATGCTTCTGTGCTGGCCTATCCCATAACACATTATACACCAGCACGAATTTTAAATAGCTTGGTCGACCAAGATGCTTGAACACAATAAACCACTCAATAGTTGTCAATAATTATTTTTATCGCAGGTGTAGCTCAGTTCCCTATCAACAATCAGTGTCAATTAGTTCATATTAGTCTATTTTTGGCACATTTCAAAACCCACTAGATCTAAGAGTTACATAATAGTATGTTAATGGGAAGTTCTGCCAAATGGCCGCTATTGCATTTAAGATCTTCTAATGCTTCACTCATGATTTTCTCATAGAAACGCCTGCTAATTGGCTTCTATGATCCCCCAACACAAACAAAGAAGGTTGGGAGGGGACTATAAATGGTCTCCGTCCGTATGTCCGTGTGGGTCCGTCCGTAGGTATGTCCGTATGTCCGTGACAAATGTTAACCCTAAACATTGGGCTACCTTTTTTTCTGGATGAGCTCAGTAGCCAAACTTGGGTAATATTGTAGGAGGGGAAACCCCTACTAACCATGTATTCTTCCCCCAGTGTCCTCCCTGCGTCTGTCAGGGGGTAGGGAAAACAGGTCAAGGAAAAAGGTCAAAATTTCAAGACAATGTCACATTTGGCAATGGCCATATTGTGTATGTGTATTATCTGGAGTTCCGTAAGGGCTCCGATGATGTAACTTGGTGGAAAAAGCGGGTTGATGAGTTCTCGCCGCTTAGATTTTGGGTGTAAAATATGCTAATTAAGTATCTAATTGCATAATTAAGAAAATTTTCGCCACATGCTTGTACACAGATTATCTGAGTTCTGTAAGGCATAATTATGTAACTTGGTGGAAGGAGTGGGTGAAGAGTTCTCGAACCTGATTTATTTTGGGCTTATTTTCGGCATTTACATATGTCCAAATGACGCTACTTCTATGACCCAAATCGGCGTATGGCTAATTGAAAGAGTGCATCGGATACGCAAAATTCCTTCACGCATGAAGCATATCATGGTGATGCATCTTCTTTGCCATTGAAAATTCCTGATACATGCGGCTCAGGTATCCACTAACAATCGACGTTTTTTCTTAGGCTTTTGGGAATTCTTTCAGGTGTTTGGGTGTCCAATGATAGAGTGCCTCGATCTCAGTTATCAGACTCTCCCGTGCCATGCCCCACAGCATAGACAACTTATGATGAAGTGTCTGGAAAACAAAAATCAAAAGATCAGGTTTGGGCTTCTGATTCATTTTACATATTTGTTATTAGAAAAGCACTCGGTTAAAGAAAATCGATATCAAATTAATTAACAGCACAAATTGCCAAAGAAACATTAAAGCACCGATAAAGACGGTTACCGAATTCAAGCAAACCTGGGCGTGGGGACGGGTGTGAATTAGCACCGCAAGCATATTATCTCCTCTTCTTTGATATCAAAAAACTCAAATTAAATGTTGAAAGGCACCATAAACAAATGAATCAACTCCCCACTAGTACTGAGCACTCGCTAAAATGTTGACATTCTTGTGAAATTTCTTATAGGCTACGGAACCATGACATTGACATCCCACTGTCTTGTTTACGGGAGACATGTTAGGGCTAGAAACGAACTGCCCCGACGTGCACGCTGGGAATTATTTCACACCACCATGAAATTGTGCGAAATCTAAAATGGTGCGTGTTTCTACAAAACATAGGATTTACTTGAGTATTAAACACAAAGTAATTGCTACAAACACTGACAAAGAAAATCTTATTAGAACTCTTATTGATTGTCAGGGACTGTTGACATGACGGATTGTTAGTATTTTACAAAAACACGCATTGTAGTTGAGTTGCAACAGATTAATACAGAAAAAATGAGGTAAGTAGCTTTTGCAGTCGTTTCAGAGCTTTCAGCTAGTAAGATACGAACTGCACGCTTTTTCTATGTACGCTTTAAATGAAAATCATATTTAGTTTCAAACCCTAAAAAAATAACGCTTTTTGACGAATTGGCGAACCCAACGCTTTCAAAGCGTGTGTGATGCACACTAGGGGCTATCTTCAGGGAAAGATTACTAAATACCAAACGGGGCTGCTGCTGATTTGCTCTGCGATAGGAGCCGAAGAAAAAACTTGCTGATTTCCTTCAACTATGAGTAATCGCATTTGAAGGAAGTACCCAGAGGTCCAGAGGTTACATTAATCCCTGTGATATATGGTAAGGGCACATGTGTGTTACAGAATGTCTGGATGTATTGTTGCTCTGAATTCTACATTTATTTTCCCCCCCCCTCTGTTACAGTATTTACGCCCGCAACTATGTTGTAGACCTTGGGCTACAAACCCTAGGGTTTGTGTTGGTACCGAAAACTAGGTAATATGGGAAAGAATGCGTTGTTCTTGGGGGCTACCACCCAACAAATTCAACAATGTCACGTAATAAACCGGCATGTTAAGGTGCCAAATTTGAGGGTTTGCAGAAATACTAAAATTCATAGTTGTTTATTTTATCCAAATGTGAATCACTGTGAAGGCTTGCGTGTGGGCTGGTGGCCGTAAAAACAAAGTCAACAATTGATCATTTCTCACGTCACAAAGATCTGAAAAAGACAAAAAAAGTTCAAATCAATGAAGTTAATATCAAATTTCAAACGGGCAAACTTATTTGTTCAAACAAAACAAGAAGTTTATATTGGGTGTTGAAGAAAACTTTGCCCTTTGCCCTTTTTGGAATGTACTTCTGCAACGTGTATTTTTTTTACCTTTGGTCGTTGTCTAAAAACCTTATGATTCAAATTTCTATTGTTCATGAAACTACATAGCACTAAATCAAGTAATATTTTGATGATTGTCAGTGTTTTACTATTTGGAATTTGGTGACATAGTTAAAGTAATGGGAGATTTCAGAAAGAAGTGCCCCAACTTTGTCACACCCCGTTTTTGCATTATTTGGAATGCCTGTACAATTATTAGATCACACCTGAAATGAATAAGCGAATACGCCGTCTTTTTGTGTAGTAAAAATGATGATTTAGTACTTCTGTATGCACGACAGAAAGTCAAAGCATGGTGTTCTATGGGAGATATCCGATAGCAGGCAATGTTCAAACAAGTTTGCGGTTTTTGTTTGTTTGGTCAATAAGTCTTTGAAAGTTTCTCGGTAGGTGGACTACAACCGAATTCGATGAAAATTTGAGAGAAAATTTGTATCCTAAAAAAAAAATCTCCTCTGTCACTAAAACACTTAAGTCTTGCAACAAAATATGACGTCATAAAATAATAAAATTTTTGAAATATTAAGGTTTGCCGGATGGAGGAGATCTACGTTGCCATCTCTGCCGACTGGAAGGAATACCTGAGGAACTGATAACACAATGTAAGCTGACTAAGATACGACTAGTCCCGGGTGGTACAACTAGCATCGATCTATCATGAAATGCATGAAGAATTGAACAATAGTATAGACAAAAAGATGGATTCATAAAAATACTAATAGTGATCAAGAGGCAGTAGTAGTCATAGTACATGATGCGTGAGACCATTTTCGATGATGAAACATGAAGAAAATAGCAAATTGATGCTAAAGAACATGGGTTAAGGATTTTGTCCGTAAGAGGGTAAAAGGCTATATATAATATGAACAAGAAACATGCTCTGTGGTTTGTCAACGTTTTGCCCCTTTGAACATGCACACATGTAATTTGCTATTGGTGTCAAGTGGACATAATATAACTCCAATTTTCTCTTCAAAGTTCCTTCAAAAATTGGAACATTATTCTATTATCGTGTTAGTGCATCATTTAACAGATCTGACACTGTTGACCATAATCTGTCGGGGACAGGAGTAATTTCTCCGTCGCAGGGTTTGCAGTAGCTAACTAAGGAGTGGTGAAGGTTTGTCCATAAGATGGTAGAGGGATATATTTAAAACAAGCTAAACGTGCGCTAAGTTGTGCTATGCTGGGCCTGAAACGGCTGCATAGGTATGACTTAGATTTGCAAAATTGAGAGAATATAACATTTGGATACAAAACTGCTATGGTAGTACAAATACCATGCAACAGGTCCGGTGGAGGGGTGTTTCCATAAGGGACACCTGCTTTCTGACAACTATGAATTTGGAAAACCTTAACGGGAATAAACCACAAAAACCGTTTGGGGTTTATTCCGTAAGGTTTCGAATTTGGTTCGTCAGAAGAAGGTGTCACCTATGGAAACACCTCCACAGGGGGGTTTTTTCTGGTGTGCAGCTTATGTGCTGGCCTATCACATAAACCATTATACACCAGCACCAATTAAATAGCTTGTCATCAGACCAGATGCTTGACACAAGAAACCATCGCATAGTTCTCATAATTATAGCATGTGTAGCTCAGGTTCTCCTATCAACAACAGTGACAACATTATTTTATAAGTCTATTTGAGAACCATTCAAAACCCCCTGATCTAGAGTAATAAAAGTATGTTTAATGGGAATTTCTGCCAAATGGCAGAGCTATTGCATTTAAGATCTTCTTGCATCAATCCATGAGTTTTCTCATAGAAACCGCTGCTAATGGCGTATTGTCCCGCCGCAAAAAAAGTCGGGAGGGGACTTAAAATGGGCTCCTTCCGTTTGTCCGTGTGTCCGTCCGTAGTATGTCGATGTCGTGACAAAAATGTTAGACCTAAACATTTGGCATACCTTTTTTTTGGTGCGCTGAGTAGACCAAAATGGGTAATGTAGGAGGGGAAACCCCTACTCACCATGTAATTCATTCCCCGTGTCCTCCCCGGGGTCTGTCAGGGGGTAGGGATAAAAGGTCAAGGGAAAAGAGGTCAAAAATTCACAGAACATGTCAACATTTGGCAATGGCCACTATGTGTACGATTTATCTGGCGTTGAAAGGGATACGATGATGTAACTGGGTGGAAGAAGCTGGGTTGATGAGTTCGCGACCACCTGATAGATTTTCGGTGGTAAAATCTGCTAATGTAAATATCTAATTGCATAATTTAAGAAAAATTTTCACACCATGGCTGTACCACAACCTTAGCTGAGTTTCTGTAAGGCATATAATGATGTAACTTGGTGGAAGGAAGGGAGTTGAAGAGTTCTCAACCTGATGATTTTGGGCCTTATTTCGGGCAAATTACATATGGCAAATGTGCTAAATATGCACAAATCGGTGTTTGTTTTTTGTAATGGCATATTTTGGAAATAGTGCATCGGATACGCAAAATTCCTTCACTGCATGAAAGCATATCATGGTGTGCATCTTCTTTGCCATTTGACAGTGGAGAGGGAATAATTGCGGCTCAGGTTACCCTGCTAACATCGCCGTTTCTGCTGACGTTTTAAAAAACGTTCCAAGTTGCTTCTTTGGACGTTTCGTAAAACAAAAGTTTTTTGGACGTTTTTTTGTGAAGGTTTTGGGGACGTCCATAAACGTTTTATTGGAAGTTTTAAAACGTTTTTAGACGCTATAAAACCAAGAAAAAAACCTTTTTAAAAACGTTTCTAAACCGTTATGAGAACGTCCAAAAAAATTTGATTAATTTGTAATGAAACGACTAAAATGAAAGAAAAAATAGTAACGGTACTCTATGGGAGCGGTATATTGCAAGGAAATCTACATCAAGTGCCCATATTACACCAGTCATTTGTCCCAGACCCACAAATTACTCACCTGTATCGGGAATTGAACCTGGGAGCCTTCGGTGGAAGACAAAAAAACTAAACCAATCCACCGCTAGACGACTCATAATATTGAAGGGTAATTTCTATTTATATAGGCTGGACGTGTAGCAGAAGAGCGGTGTATTATGTTTTCAAAAGTGAGCGACCTATACAGTAACCCATTTCCTACAATGAAATTTAACACCATCGTGATGACAGAATAAATGCACGGTGGATAAATAAGCCATGTTAAACTAAACAAAATAGACTATAAGGAAACGTTATTGCGAGTCGTTTCTATCTGTTGGTTTTGAGTATTTGGCAAACGATTAGGAATTTATGAATTTTGGTAGATAGAGTCATCCAGATATCTAAACATTATGTTACCCCTCAACGTATAATGGGACATGGGACGTTTTAAAAAACGTTTTTAAAAGGTCTTATGGACGAGATGGAGTAATAGATGATTGAACACCTTGCCAAAACGGTATAATCGAAGACGTATAGAGGATCCAGAACCTAGCAAAAACGATTTATATAAACCTGTTTACAAGCTCTTAGTAGACGAAATTGAAATGGACCCAATCCAGACCTGCCAAACGTTTGAAATGTATTATCAGGTCTTATAGACGAAGATGAAATAGAATGAATGGAACCTTGCAAAACGTTTTTTCTTTTTTAAAACGTTCTTTCAAGGTCTTAAAAGACGAAGTATGGGGACGAATCTCGAACCATAACAAACGTTTTTTAAAAAACGTGGTTGTGTTTGCTGAGGTATACTTTGGTGTTAAAACACGTTTTGTAAACAGTTTTGGACGTAATAGTAGAAAATGTCTGCTATTTGCGGCAAAGTTTAGTCAAACTTCGAGTTATGTGAAACGTTTTTAAACGTTGATTAAAGACGAAGACGTAGCGGAACATTCATAAAAACGTTTTGTGAGCGTTTATTAAAGACGAAGAGGTAGCGGACCTAATAAAAACTTTTGTAAACGTTATTTAGACGAAGAGGTAGCGGACCTAATAAAACGTGTTGTGAACGTTCTGAAAACGTTTTGTGGTTGCGGGTATGCAAATGAGCTAATAAATATGGCGATAATTGCTTGTATTGCTCTCTTAAAACGATACATTGGATATAAAATCCAGTGCATGTGAAAACGACCACTATGCCGTACATCTTGTGTGAATCATATTGGGTCAAAGCATGGCTGTGGGCACCCACATTACCACGGGGGCATTTCTTGATGCAAATTGATAATTAAATATGCATTAATTGCTGTATGCTTGAAACGGTACATGGATAGCAAGGGGACGGGGGTTTGGGCTGTCGCGGTCGGGATGAGGGTGGGGTGTTGGTGTGTCAGGGAGGGGGGGCGAGGGGAGGTAAGGGGTGGGGTGTCTCGGGGGGAGGGGTGGGTGTGGTGGGTGATGTCTCTGGGAGGTGGAAAAGGGGTGGGGGTCTTGGGGTAGGGGTTGTCTTGGGGAGTGTGATTGTATGTGAGGGGAGGGTTGCGTGACTTGTTGAGGGGAGGGGTGGGTGTCATCAAGGAGGGGTGGGTGTCTTTGGGAGGCGTGTTGAGTGTTGGGAGGGGGACAGTTGGGGGTTGGGCGGGATGGGTGTTGGGAAGGGGACGGGTGGGGGTGTTCATGTCAGAGGGGAATGGAGGGAGGGGTGTCGGGGAGGGGTGGGGTTGAGTGGTGGAGGGGAGGGAGGGCTGGTGGAGAGAGAGAAGGGGGACGGGGGGGGGGTCGGGGGAGGGGGACGGGTGGGGTGTGGGGGAGGGGATGGGTGGGTATGTCATGGAGGGGGGACGGTGGGGTAATAGGTAGCCATACATTGTAGTTGCATTTATCAGTAGTGATACTGAACATTCGGCGGGGGACATCTTTTCCGCATCACGTAAATCCGAGTTCGCCTGTGCCAACATTGTATAGAGTCATTGTATCTTGTTACAGGCATGGTGCCATTAGGCCGCTGGTGGATACCATCATGCAGCGACCAGGTGAACGGCTCATCCTAGTCATTCATTGTGCGTTCAAAAGCAAGAGAGGAGAGGGCCACACACCTCAAGCTTTTACACACAATGTCTTAAAAAATTCAGCTTTTAACAATGGTGATTATATGTGCAAGAATTATGGTAGAGTTGTATGTAGTTGTGTGCAGGTGAAATTTCATGCATGTAACATTTTTGTGGAGTAAGCCTGTTGTAAATTAACCAACCACATGTTGGGGTACAATACGTATAAACAGTACTAATGCTATCAAAACTACACTGGCAGTATGTCTACTTGCAACCTTTCCAAGACCGGAGAAGCAAGTGAGTGGTGAAGCCAATACCACTGCTACTGCCTTCCATCTTAACACCAAAGAGGCTCATCGCCCAGCGTAAATCATCACACAAAGGAGATCTCTGCCATACAATCCTACACCAACCGATCTGGGAGTGAAGCTTGATTCGGCAGACTTGCTTATCGGCAGCATCGGAGTCCGTCTGTGCAAGGTATCTTCAAGGCATATATTAGGTGCTGCCTTGCTGGATGCAAGCCCAACGACTCTACGCACTACTGCCCTGGCTCTGAGTCTACAGCGCTGCTGCGTATGCTTGTTCCCAGAATGGGATGCAATGCTATCACACAAAGAAACAGGGGACACAGTACTCCAACAAGACCATGAGAACCATATGCTGCCTGTCCCACCCATCTGATTTCTACAGGTGCTCTTCAGGCATTGACCACCTGCAGTTGCTTCAGAGAGAACATCACACCATAAACGGGTGAACAAAGCTCTGTTGGACAAACAAGCCACATGTTGCATAACACTGCAAAGGAATCACACCAGCTTGGCAGACAAGAGACTGCGATCTCTTCGACCTTTCTGTCGGCACGCTGCTAAAACCTCCAGCTCTCCATTCAACTATCTTAGACATGGAACACTGCCTGGCTAGAAACTCCAAGACCAGGCCAAGTAACATAGAATGACTATGACATGAATTCCCACCTGGTAGCAAACTAACCAACCTTCGCACAGGAGTCAGTCGTTTCCACAGAAAATATTGCACCGATGGGGGCTGCGACCATTCCCGGCTGGCCAATGTGGGCTCTCCATCACAGACTGAGGATCACATTATCAGCTTGAGTGTTCCTACCTTTCGTTCCACCAATCACATTCTCCAATTAAGGCCCTACCTTTAGTCCAACGGTTGGTGGAATAGACTTCTCAACCCCAATCCAATCAACAGTGAGCTGGCTCCACAACTCAACACAACACGTTTAGGCGGCGGCCTCATACGCTAAGAAAGCAAGACCAATATTCATTGCATTTTATCTTAAAACATACACTGTAATAACATGCAGTGAACATAGGCAAAGATGGAGGAGGTACCCAAGCTCCTTTCCCAATGAGGCCCCCGGACTGTCCTTATCCATTATGGTCCTTTGTGTATAATCACAATCTACTTGTTGCTAGGGCTACCAAAAAAAATAAATGGCTGTGATCTCCAGGAAAAACAACATGTGTGATATTGAAATACCTACTATAACCGTGTTTTTGTTTTGATGTAGTGGAAAAAGGACACAATTCAATGTTTTGCATATGTAATATTAGTTAAGCTTAGCTGTCCCAATGGAAATGTTTCTTTATGTATTTCAGATGACCCGAAACGGACTTGGATTATGCACAGAGTGTTACACGGCATTGGAGTCCCCGGGACAACGGCAACGCTCTAGAGGCCCTGATGAAGTCGGAAAGAAGTTGTACATTACTTGGTGCGAGATGTATCACTCCCTTACATACCCGCTAGACCACTGAGAATAGGAAAATGCATCAGCTATGGACATCAGTCATTAATAAGGACACCAATATGGTACGCAATTGCCATTTGTCGGGCCAGCGAAACCGTCGGGCTTACCTTGTGGTCATGGAACTGGGGCCCTGGGGGTCCCTGGTTCGATTTCCACCATGTGTATGTGAAAGTTTTGTTCTATCCCTTTACCCCTTCTCCTTCCTACAGGATAGAGAGGAGAGCCTTGTTAGGGCTACTCACTAACACTTTTAAGACAAATGTTTCTGTCATCCTATTGGTTTTTTGACAACACATACTGTCTATACTTCGTCCGGCCCGAACTAAGGAGTGATGGCATTGCTTTAATTTGTGCAGTTTTACATGCGTATCGCGCACGCCACCTTGTAAGCCCGCGAAGTTACAGCGCGACGTAACTGCGATTCGCACGTTTAAGACTTGGAGTGGTGAACCTATGACGTACTCCTTAGTTCAGGCCGAAACTAAGTATATTCACTCTAAGGCACAGATTATACATACTAATTTTCATCTAATGCTCATTCGAAGAGAGTCAAGAGTCTTCCTCCCAGTCCGTATGTTTCAATTCTAAATTGAAAGTGTAACAGACATTGTGAATCATAATACATCTGTGACACAATTTGGCGTTCATGCGTATATGGAAGTGTAGCTTTATATCCACTGGATCTTCGGGATGTAATGGTTTTTGCAGACGACCAGCCCGAGTTTCCCCAGTTATGAAAGTGCGCTTCAATGTTTTTTCGGTGTTTGATGATTTTTTTTAAGCTAATAATGCCATGATACACAAATCGTGCCGGGCAAATGCAAGGGGCATCCCATCTTGTCAAATATTAGCAGAAAATGGCTGGAAATGGTGATTTTTATTTCTTATGTTAGGGTAGGAGATGGAGAGACCAGCCAAGAAGAAAACTGTTGTTCGTTAAGGCGTTCATTGATCTTTTGGGTTGTCCTATGTATCATGAAATGCACCGGTGAAGGGGAATGACTGATTTAAAGGGACATAATGGCATTTAAAAAAAAAATTGACAAATGAAAAAGGACCCTTACTGAAATCACTTCCACGAGTTGAAAACAATTTGGATGTTGGATGTTTACATTCTGTAAAAAAAAACAGGTAAAAAATCAGGGAAGAGTTCTGGGGGGAGGGAGGAGTGGTGGCAGTTGTGGCAATTTCTGGAACAGAAAAAGCCAAGGTGTTCACATCCCTGAAAGAATTACAGTGTATCTATATGTTTTGCGACACAATTCAAAAAGCATTCAGACCGGATTGTACTCTAGGCTGTAGTAAGAGATGATCTGGCAAGTTGAAGATGGTATAAGCCGGGATGCATATAGAACTCTTCCTGTTTTTACAGAATGTAAACATCCAACGTGTTTTCAAACTCGTGGATGGAGTGATTTCAGTTAAGGTCCCTTTTCATTAGGTCATTTTTTTTTATGCCCTGATGTCCTTTAAGTAATTTTATAAAGTTTCATTCTTTATAGAGGGTTTACCCCAAAATGCCGTCTGGAAAGTTGCTATTGCAATCCATTTGAGTGGAGGCCTCTTCGTAAAAAGTGCAGATGGCTAAAGATTGTAATTTTTTTAAGCCATTGAGCTGACTGGGATATTGGTGTGTGTACCGAAATGGGACATTTTCACTCATACCTTCAAAACTAAACCTCCTTTAACCCTAAAATTTCATAGGGTAGATACTAAAATTTGACCATTCGGGAAATTTGGGGGTTTCGGGGGGATGGGCTATTAGGGATAGGCCATGAACCTTTAATATGTCTTCACACACTATTAGTAGTAGTACATATATGTTGGGACTAATTCCATCCTATTATTATATTGATACAGGTAACATACAGGAAAAGATTTCTTGCAGCGACATTTTCTCGCTACAGGTTTGTATAAAGATTAATTAAAAATAACACAAAAACGCTTTAGGACATAGAATAATACAAAATGGTAGGGAATTAGTATTAACAAAAACACCTTAATGGCTCCACTGTTTGAATGATAGGCTGATAGCTCCAACACAAGCAGATAAAGGAAAGTCTCTTCACAATTACCAGTTAGTTAGTGTACATATGGGCAGCTTTCTCCGTTCCTTGACCAGACTTCTTTGATCAGACCAACCAAAAAATTACAGGCATCATGGCGCCCAGACCTGGTTGCGATAGTTTTTTCTGTAGTTAACGTTGTAGTTAAACTGTGAAATTACACTAAAGAGTCTATTCACTTAACAAAAATTTGAACAAATTCTCAAAATTGAGCAAAGTGGGGTTGCGAACCTGCGACCAAGCAGAGACAGAGAATAAGGAGCAGCATTCTTAACCACTAGACTAGTGAGGGATTTGTTGATGTGATTAGATTTAATTCAATGCAAACTTCACCGAGAGTAAAGGCAGGACTCGCGTTATATTACAACAGATAGATGTACTATTAGAAATGCTCGTATCTGTTGAAGTGAAATGTGGCTATTAAAGATGGTGCTGTATACATGCAAGTTAACTTCGGAAAGAAATTTCGCACCCTTGCCTGACTTTTTTATCCTGTTTGTATTCTATTCTGTTCTGTCCATTAAAGAATTATATTAACATGCAATTGGTTGCCTATGCGGGTCATGACTAGAGCATGCACTTTCCACTGGACTCGCTACAATTTCATTATGGGTTACTTGGTTTTATCAATAGTGCTGTAATAACCTCATTGTTCTTTAAACAAATACGCACTGCTGTGAATTTGTGAGTGGTAATAATACAGGAGATGCCAGATTTTCAGCTTTTTTTTTAACTCACCAAATTTCCCGTTTTATTTATTTTCAGCCCTTTTTGGGTCATTTGTACCCAAATTTATACGCTTTTTCAGATTTTTTGGGGCAACACTCACTGCTCCTCTGAAAATATGAACACTTGGAGCAAGATGGGTTTTTGTTATTCTTATCACTGGTAAAAGACATAGTCCTATCATGTTCCATCTTGTTGGTAAATTACTTTTATATTGGTTTGTAACATTACAAATATTGAATACTTTCTGCTTATTCACAATTTGTGGGCCGCCAGCTATAGTGCAGGACCACTAATAGTCAATCCGTTGTGCGTGTGTATTTGTGGATTGTGGATGTGTGATGTGTGTGTCACAAATTGTTAAGTTTTTTTAAATTGACCTCAATTGAAAAGTTTAACTTCACTTGGAACCAACTTCTTGTCATAGTTGCACAATGGGATCCCTCATATGTTTATGAAGGTCAAAGGTCATGGTGAGGGGTTAAGTTGAAAATTGGGCTTAAAATGTAAAATTGATCTAAAATTGAACTGAAGTTCACATTGGAACCAAACTTTGTCATAGTGTGCACCCATGCGATCCCTCATATGGTTGATGAGATCAAAGGTCCTTGCCAGGGTCAAAGGTCAATGGGGTGCCCCATCTTATATTCTTTGAATATATCGAGTCGCGAAAGCCGAGAACCGCGAATTCTAAGTTAATAAATTTGACCATCAAGACAATTAGTTCAAATTTGTAAAAAAATAGTGATATTAAATACAGACCTCAAAACATTTTGAGTATTTGGCAATTTTTTTTTTTTAAAAAAATATCATATGAAATGGTATTCTATTACGATCAGTTTCAATTTTGTTTGTCTTTCTATTTACTGCTTTCTTTTGCCTTTTTTGGGTTGTTGTTCTTCTTTATCCAAGTATTTACCTCTTATTTGTATTAATCATTTTTTACTTTCAGAAACTTCTCCTAGTTTTGGGCTGGTTTGATCCGGATTCCGCCATTATGTAACTTTTATCAGCTTCACTCAATGAAACCAGATTGCAAGTAAGGATTAATTTTGCAAACCGCTATAGAAAAAGTCTTTCGCATCATTATTTTGGAGAGTATTATAATTTCGATTCTGCTTTAAAATTCTAGTCCTCTTCCAAAAAAAAAGTTTGTCTTAGAAGACTGTGCACATTTTAAAAGTTGGTTTTTGACTGCATCATTTTTTTTTTAGGTTTTACTCGATTTTTGTTGTAAATTTCAGAAAAAAAAAATGAAAAATGCGCCGCTTGAAAATTGAAAAAGTGGGTCAAAATGCAATTTTAAAAAATCCTGCATTTTGCATTACCATTTTGTAAAACGTATTTCGTCGTTTTTCACATTTCTTCTGAGCACAAACTTGTTTTTCTTCCGATCAGTAACTGGTAATGAAAGCATTACAATAATAATGGGATTAACCCTTACTTTTACAGGGAGAGCTCTGGTTGGGGGTGTGTGTTAATAAGTGCAGGGATAGCACTAGGTTTTAAACAAGGAGCTTTGAAGACTAACGCCTACCATTTTTGTACAAATATATAATTAAGCTTCCCTTTTGGTTTCAAATATAGAAACATTTTTTAAACCAAAAAGTAGGAATTAATATTAAAAAGCAACTTCAGAGACAGTTCATTTTGTGCCTTATGCATTGTCATAGGCCTACAGAGTGTGTGTAACAACCTGACTAAATCAAAATAGTCCTGCTTTCATATTCTCTGCCAAGTTGACCCCATTTATGAAACACTTTTTTTTCTTCTGTAAAGAAATGATGTGATCACCAAACTTGCATTGCTCACAAGAACCATTTTCTTAAGTTTCAGGCAACTTGTATCACACAAGGGCAGAGTCACACAAAGATCAAAGAGTACTTCTGTAAAAAAAAAATGTTTCACATTATTATTTCCTTTCTCTGACAAATAGTGTGCTGTTATGGAAGGATTACATAATTGCTGATAGGCATGTGCGCTTTGTAAGGCAGTCTTAGAGCACCTCCAGATGAAGCAAAATATTGTGACAATTTCCCTATGCCGCGTAATAATAATTGGTCAGTGCTGTGAATACCACTTGTGTAAGAGCGTTTTATAAATACCCTGCATTTTTGTGTCGCCTGCCTACGGCAGTCAGACACATAGGGATCATTTGTCCACTGTAGTCTGTTGAGTGCCTGTTGTTGTGTCTGTTGTCGTGAAAAAAGGGGGTTAACATTGATGCTGTATAAATCTGCATACTTTGATGGTTTAAACCAAACTTGGGTCACAGTTGCAACATGGCATCCCCCACTTATTGATGAGTCCAAAGTCACATGACAAGGTCAAAGGTTTGTGAGGTCAGTTGTAAAATAGGCTGAACAATGGGTAAAATTGACCTCATTTGAAAGTTGAAGTTCAACTTGACCAACTTGAATCATAGGTTCAACATGGGATCCCCATTTGTTTGATGAGGTCCAAAGTTCACATATCAAGGTCTGAGCTGGTCATGGTGGGGTCACGTTTGTAAGATAGGCTGAAAAATGTAAAGTTTGACCTCATTTTGAAAACTTGAAGTTCATTTGGAACCAAACTTGGTTTAATGCATTTACAATGCCCAACCCTCCTGTTTGTTATTATTCTTATATTAGTGGACCCAATTTAGTAAATGTTTTAACAAATGTTTTTTAAAGTGTTTCGGTGTCTTTGATTAAGTCATTGAAATCTCGTCCCCCATTTTCAAATGTAAATTCTAGTTAATTCAAAATAAACTTTGGTGAGTATTGCATTTAATCACTGAAAAAAATCCAACTAAAATCTTTGAGTGAATAACTGATTAACCATTGTTTTAGCTGCTTTGCCTAAAATAAATGTTCTTGTGCATGAACACTTGCATTTTTACCATTTGTGTGTATTTCATTTGAATAGGTTGGCTCAAATGCATGGAGGTATCTAAGTTTCTACAAAAAACCACTTTATTATAATTCCACAAGGTAATATTTATTATTTATATCCCTCATGAGTATATTCATGTTCATTGACTTGGTTACAAGTGCGTAACATGACCACAAATAGTTAAAACTACTTGCGAGAAAGAGAGCGAAGAGAGATACGGAAATAGATGCTGTTATTTTCCCCTAGTCAATAGGCGCTATTTCCCTCTAGCCTCGATACCCTTGTTATCAGTTCCTTTTTTGGTTTGCTTTCGCTGGGGTACTTGTATGTGTATGTTCGTATTAGTTATTGGCTCTAAAAGGACCTTTTAACGCATTGTTGAGGCTATTTCGCGACACCCGTACCAACAACATGGCTGCGCCTTGCAATAACACCAGTTGGGAAACCTCTGCCCGGATAGTGAGAATACAAAAAAATAATTACGTATGTTCTGTCAGTGATTCCCGCGCGCGCTGATAATACTCTTTACTTATTGCCATGGCAAGGACAAACGCGCTATGATCTCAACGCCTGCATCACGGCATGACTGTGCACGGAAACAGAAAGTTGAGCTATACATCTCTATGCAAGGAAATTCCGGGACGAGTAAATTCGGTAAAGACTTCAGTGTCATTATTTACCGAAAAAGGTGTTACTATCGTAAGTGGGGCGGACTTTACTCTGCCTAAAAGGCAGTAAATGCTCAAGGTGCTCTTGCCTACCAGCCTAGCTAGCTCTAGGCTAGCCTAGCCCTACAGAGTACAGTATAGGCAAGGCCTATTTTTTATGTTAAGTAGGCTCAGGCTCAGTTCATTTTAACCAATCATGAACAAAACATATATCATGAAGGATATAACACCACATATTTAATGATCTTATTCGGGCTCCTTTGTGGAATCTATTGGTCCCTTCGGTGAACTGGAGGGCGTGGATAACTATTTCCCTCGACCTTCGTCTCGGGAAAATAGTAACCCACGCCCTCCAGTTCCCACTCGGGGCCCATAGATTCCACAAGATTCCTCATGATCATTAAATATTGTATACGATATCTGTCTGTCTGTGTGTCTTGACCACGTCTATTTTCGCGGATACCAAGGTCGCCACGGTCCTTCAACTTGGTGGGTGGGTGCCCCTTGACTCTCCGAAGACAGATTTTTGTATTGGTTAAGTGGATCAAAGGTATCGGGGTCAAAGAGGCAAATGGACCAATCTATTGGCCTCGGAGACCGAGGGTCGCACGTTCCTTAACCTTGGTGGGGTGGGTGCCTCTTGAACGAACGAAGCATAGTTTGTATTGGTTAGTGGATCAAAGGTCGTTGGGGTCATTCAAGGTCAACTGGGGTAAACGGACCGCGTCGATTCCTCGAGACTGAGTGTCGCACGTTCCTGCAACTTGGTGGTGGGTGCCCCTTGACAGAACGAAGACCCGAGTTTGTATTGCGTTAGTGGATCAACGGTCATCGGGCCATTAAGGTCAAAGGAGTTCAATGGACGCATCTATTTTTCTCGAAGACCGAGGGTCACACGTTCCTCAAACTTGGTGGGTGGGTGCCCCTTGACCTAGCGAGACTAGTTTGTATTGGTTGTGGATCAAAGGTCATCAGGGGGTCATTCAAGGTCAAAGAAGGTTCAAATGGGTAACATGGGTATATGAGCAATGAAACTTGGACAGGGGGTTGATTGTTGATGGCGAAAATTTCAAAAGGCACAACATAGTTCATTAGTGTCATTCAAGTCAAAGGAGGTCAATGGGGTAAGCATGGTGTATCCCCTACAAAAAGCTTGGTGGGTGGGGTTAAGTGTTGATGCCCGCCGTAAAATTTTTAAAGGTATCCAAGAGCCAGGTCATCAGGGGTCATTATTCAAGTCAAATGGGGTAAACATTGGGTGTATGGACATGGAACTTAGAGGGGGCATTGTATTTGGTGATGCCAAAATCTTAAAGTTCCCCGCAAGGTATTAGGGGTCATTCAAGGTCAAATGGGGTCAACATCGGTGTATCCAGACGAAAATTGGTGGGTGGGTGGCCCCTTGACCGTCCGAGACCGATGTTTGTATTGGTTAAGTGGATCAACGTTCTTCAGGAGTCATTCAAGGTCAAAGGAGGTCAACATTGGTATATGGACATGAAACTTTGGAGGGGGGGGTTCGATTGTTGATGCCAAAAATCTTTAAGGTCACTACAAGGTCATCATGGGTCATTCAGGTCAAAGAAATATCCGCAAACCAGAGTTTCATTCAAGCAGTGTGATTTGCGAAACCCCAGGCGATCGTGAAACCCTGGGACCGCCTAGTAACGTAATTACATAGTAACTATAATAAAAGCATTTGTAAAGGCCTGCCAAAGTGCTCTGATACAAACAAATTGAGTCATATGACTGAATTTAGACTTTTCTCACTTATTAGTTTATCTTTTAGCCACTCAAATGATCGGATTCTGTGAGGAATATATTGCTTTAGTGGCTTGCATTCCAAAGATGACTTAATGAACCTCATCTGAAAAATATCACAAGATTAGTTTCAGTTTCTGATTATCCTTAACTACTATTGTCTTTTGAAAAATAAATAATTCCCGACATAAGAGGTGTATCTTTCACATTTCCTGATATAATTTTTCATTCAGGTCAATCCAACCTAGACAACCCTATCCCACACCTGCAAATGAAGCATAGGAATTTCTTGAGATAATTGCAGCTCTTGGTGGTGTTATTGCTGTATTGTGAAGGGGACATGGTTTCCTCAGTACTCCATGGCAACATGGGTGCACAGTTTAGCTCAGCAGAATGGTGGCTGGTTTAAAGACAGATACCAAAGTTTTTTTGTCATCATTGATAAAAAGGTAATTTCAATTACAAGTGGATATGGAATTCCACCAATGTCAACTATTGGTATCCCAGTTTTGGCCTTTTTAAGGTGAACAGAGGCACCGTTTGGCTTCTGTCACCTTCATATAAAGGCAATAGACTTTTTCCAAATCAAAAATTTTCCAAACACGATGACCTTATATTTCCAATGTAGAACATTGGTCGCACCATCTCTGTTTGGGTGCATGCAAAGCGCTTGCACCTTTGCACATTTCCAATTTTAATTTTAAAAGGTCCCTATATAACTATCTATGCATTGAGATCCTGTGTAGGATTTTAGCATGTACCCCAAGTTGAGAAAATGACTTGACATCTTTATAGTCTAGTGACAGTCCATGCTTGAATTTCTCATGCAAGATTGGGGTACGCGCAGCATGAATGTACGCCAACCTAAAGCCCAATAATTTCTTAGAAGCGGTCATGGTGATTTGTAATTGGTTGGTAGGCGTGCGCCTATAGCCCAATCAGGGACGATCCAGGATTTCCTCCAACGAGGGGGTCGCCAAATTTTCAGGCCATCCACATAGCTAGATCTACACCAGCCTGCCCGCGCCCCCTGTACCGTCATTCTTAGAGATCTACAGGTCCACGTGCGGTAAAAAGTCATTTTTATATCTGTCTACAGTGCGGCCCGGGCGCCCTGTGATCTTTGAAAAATAGAGGGGTCCGCGCTCCAGGAGCACCACCCCTGCGATTAATTTGCATATACATTGCATGCGTCGGCTTGCCTGAGAAATTGTATAGCGACTGTCTTACGAAACTTGATTCTGATGAAAACTATTCAGGGTTCAGCAACTGACCCCTCAAATTCTATTCTGTGTGTGTGTGTTGCAGGCCTCTAAAATAGAATTAGGGCAGGCAAGGCACTTTTGCCCAATTTAAAAGGGCACCAAGGCAATACATGTTAAAAGAATAGCAAATTTTTAAGGGCACCAAGCAAATGGTGGGGGCACAGGCACCCAAGGCAAATTGCCTTCGGTGCCTTAGGTTATTTGGATCCTGTTGTGTGTGTGTGTTGTGGGTGTATGTGTGTGTGTGTGTGTTGTACTACATCTGGTAAAGGTCATCAAAGTCAAATGATAGCACTAAAACTAATTTTACATGAAATTTATGGTGAATTGCTCGAATTTTGCATGTGATTTGGGTCTAATTAGCATGAAGCTTGGGTACAATTCGGTGTTTGATAGCAAGAATGTGCATTTAAGTCAGGTTCACACTGTTCAAAGTCAAAATGAGGTCAACACTACTTGTAAGTTTAGAGTACTTCAAATTGTATCGCATCTTCTGCAGATTTAATGATCACATGGCATAATGGATGCACTATTAACAACCATGATTTCTATTGTCGCCCGGCTGCCATATGCAAGAAGCTCCTTGCATATTTCTGTTTTCCATTGAAAATATCCTGTCAGCAGAATACACTGCTATGGATGATCCATTTTCATGATACTTTTTGGATCCTAATATACCAGCTATGATCCGTCATTATCCTATCATCTTGAAGTTTCATATTAAATAGCTATTGCCTATTTCTGTTCCTATTGAAAAACATCTTGTAAGCACCATACCTTTCACTATGACCATTTTCCTGATATTTTGATAGAAGGAGCATGCTAGTTTACGCCAACCATAATAATTCCTATTGTCCTGCTGTCACCTGCAAAGATATGAAATATTGTGCTAAGTTATTTGCATATTTCAAGAGCACTGCCCTATTCCTTCCAAACCACTTCCACCATTCAGCCTAAGCACTGATAACAAGAAACTGGTGATCTCCTTGTTTAGTTACCTACAATGTAGAAAATCACACTGTTATATTTGGTCAATGTTTACTTTCTCCACAGGACCAAATCCAAAAGATATTCTGCAAAGACGAAGGTCAAGGCATCATCCATGTGCAATTTCTTTACCACGAAATCAAACAATCTTCAGTGGACAGTATTTGTAGTTTGGGGGGGAGCCTGCTGTGTTTTCTCCCTTAGATGTTGGTATCCGAAAGGAAAATCCAGTGACAAGTATTTTATATGGCATCCAGGCATCTGAAACAGTGAGATTTTGCCGATTACTGTATTCATTCTTCATGTTCATTCATCATTCAGGCTTGTGCAATTTGCAAATATTACAACATTACATCTTAACAATACCCAGCATACAGTGTGCAACCCGGCAACCACTATGCCCTCTGTATCATCATGGAGAATTAGCATGATATAGTCTTGGCTGTGTTTCTACGAAAATTTGGGGATAACTTACCCTAATTTAATGATTGATTGGGTAGGAGATATGATGATCTTCAAGCAGAATGTTAGCTTTAAGGTCTGAGAGTTCCATTGAGGAGAAAATGACGTTTTCCTCTCGCCCATTTTGTACGGGAACGAATGGGAGCAGCCAATTTAGTGGTGGGAAACTATACGAGCTGGTAATAGCAGACAGCGAAAATAGTCGGGACCTCACCCTGACTCGGGTAATAAGTCAATTGATATTGTCAACTTGTTTCAAACATTGGTGATTATACCTAATTCCTTTCCGCATGTCCCCTCTGAATAGTGTTGTCCTAGCAGAGCGGGCTTTTGGGTGGGGGGGCTGTGCTCGTGGTCCGGACTCAGGAGAACTGCGCGAGAGGCAAGAAAGGTAAGGGTGAATGGAGCTGTAAAACATCTAGGCTGGTTTCGGTTTGTTAAGGGAATTTAAAATGACCGAGTCTAAGGTGGGCGCTCACCAAATGTCAGCACGCCCTCGGGCTGCGCAATTTTGTTAGCGCCACTCGCATCAATCAGCATACCAATAAATGGAATCAAACCAGGTAGCCTTGACAACTTGTGTGAGGTACATGCCGGGTTTTACCAATGATGGCAGCTCTTCTTTATCCAGAAACAGAAAGTGAAAGCTTAGGTTGATACAAGAGTTAAATTGAAAGTGTTTGGCAGCTATAATAGGACTTTCGTGTGACATGTTATAAGCAGCCCCCCCCCCCCCCCCGGTAAAACCACCCTCCACGAGCGTAAACCCCCTACCCCGAAATAAAGCCCCCTCCTTTCCCTTTTCAAACGGCCAGGTGCTATAAGGAGCAAAGGAGTAAGGTATTTTAATTTATGAGATAGGCTTAAAAGCAATGGAAACCAAATGTTTTTTGGGTGAGCGCTTCTAAGAAATCTTCAGTATAGCAGAATATGGATCTTTTAGGACAATACCATTTTTTGCGCACTTAATAAAAAAAGAAAGTATTCTTCATGAATGATCACAACCTGTGAGGGAGGTTTCAAGTAGACAAGAAAGCCATAATTTACAATTCTGAGATCTCTATAGGATTCACACCAGGTAAATACGTGAGAAACCGGTAAGTCCAGCCCCCACTGCCAAAAGAGGTGTTGTTCTTTTGGTGACCCTCGGCCTAAGTATACCCTTAAAAATGAGGGAAATGGCGAGATTTGGGGTTGCAAATCATGGGTGCTATCATATTAAGTATAAAATCTGTAGGGGAATATCAAAACAGGTTGTTATGATATGTTGATTTTGATCCGACAAACCAATTTAACCGTCTATCTGACAGGAAAAAATGACTGAAAAAGTGCTTGTGACCTCCAGGATCCAAGGTGCATGATAGTCTTGGCGGGCCAGAGTCGCGCGAAAATTTTGGGGATAAACTACCCTAATTCATGATTGATGGGTGGTAGGAGATATGGATGATCTCAAGCCAGAATGTAGCCCGTTACGGTCTGAGGATGTTCCATGAGGAGAAAATGACGTTTTCATCTCGCCATTTTGGACAGGAACGAATGGGAGCAGCATTTAGTGGGTGAAACCAGCAGTGCTGGTTACACTTGCTGAATTTCCCAATGGATGCCCTTTGATTCTTAGGGCTGTTTAGCAGAGGTTACCGTTGATCTCAAACAGATTGCCCCTTATCACCTTGCCAATTTTCAGATGATACATGACTTGGCAAAATCATTAATCTGACAGACAAGCAAAAACTGCTCAGTTTAATTGCATGGAAAGACCTATGTGGCATGGAATATGTGTCTATCTGTATGTGTTTTCAAACATTTAGTATACACCCTTTGGTTTGGGCACTTCCATTACTGTAACTGTTAGTGCAGGATGAATCAAGTTCATACTGTCATGCCATGTTATACATTGAGACACAAGATTTATGGGAAACAGGATGAAGTCAAAAGTCATTCGGGATCACTTGGGGTCATTATATTGCTCTTATTCTTTACCACATATAGGATGACCTTCTTTAGGAACTGCTTCTTATTTTTTGTTAGATGGTGCCAATATTAGGTAGCAGAGTCATTCAAGTGAAAGGTATTCAAGATGTATATGATGCAAGAAGTGCTTTCAAATTATTTATTTTTTACTGGAGGCAGATAAGGTCATTATTAGTACATGTATATAAATATGTTTTACAATTAAGTTTATATTTTACCAAATATTTAAAGGTGTTGTTCCAATTATATCTATTGCATTCTCTACTGATATGAGAGCCTGGCACTTGTGCATACACCCATCAGATAACGTGGGAAACAAACTTGCAGTTTTGAGAGAAGCAGTAATACACATTGCAAAGCCCTATTCAATACTGTGCTGATATTGATGGTTAACCATTAATTTGGTGATTTTTTGTTTATATCTTGGGAATGAAATGGATTTGAGGGCTCAAATTTCAGGATGACAATGAGAAAAATATGGCCTTTCATCTGATATCAAAATTGATACTACTGGGTAAATCGGGGGGTCCCAAAGACGATCGGAACACGCACCTTTAAGGAAGGTGTCAAGGATAGTGTTTTTATTTTTACACAAATTTCTGTTTTTGCACTATTTTAAACATGAACATATGTTTTATCATAACCAACAAAGGTTATCCACTGCAGACAACCCTGTCCTTGATTTGTTGCATATTTAAAATGGCTATTTTGACCATTTTAAGTCACAAAAAGCACATGGTCTTAATAATAATAATACATTAATTTTTGGACACGCTGTATGCCCTGAAAGGCCAGTATGTAGAAGGATATTAGCTTGTTGGGTAAAGTGAAAATCTGAAAGTGGAAAGTTACTAAAAACAGATTTCATATATTTCCAAAAGAAGTGTGCAGTATCTCTTTGGTTTCCACTGTCTAAATCATAAAAGAAATGGATCTTTTTAAATGAACATCTGGATCATTAGTAGCAGAATACAGCTCCCTAATATGCTTGCATACATTCACAAGCACTTGCCATATCATTAACACATTTTAAGCAAAAGTAAAATCAGCGCATGTGCTGCACCCAACAGTTGTGTATGGGGACCTGTTATTATAATAAACTAGACACTTATCGGTGTCATCTTGATCAGAAATCTTAAATTTCAAAAGGTCTAACGCTTACTTTCATCAGAATGTATAGCTTTTTATCCCCCTGGCTTGAAAAGCAGAAGGGGGATTTTGCAAGAGTGCTCAAGTCTGTATGTGCATGTGTGTATGTGTATGTGTGTTCCAGTTTGGTTAGTTTTTTGTTTTTCAGGTCTTCATAAAGTTGAAGTCCGATTCAAACCAGACTTGGGGCTAAGGTGCAATAGGGGTTCCTTCATGTGGATGTCAAAGGTCATTCATGGACCAAGGTCAAAGGTCATCTGAGGTAATGTTTCAGACTTGCATCTTGCCAGGGGATGATGCAAGTTTACTTGCTGTATTTTTTTAAAAGATAAATGAAGTATGTGAACAGGTTCAAACTATGTAACTACTTTACGTGATTTATGGTGTAGTCTTGTCTCTTTTGCAGAACATAAACTTGCTTCTAAGAGAGCATGATAATGTTGTAATATTTGTAACCAACATTGGCCCAATGTTGTTCCAAAATATTAAATGTCCATTGACAACAATGTAGTGCAACACTGCTTAGGAAAAGCCCATGATATACTTCCAGTCGCAGCGAGCGATTTCTGCGCGTGAGCATGCGTAACACTTGATCTTGGGTCAGAATCCGGTATTGCGCACGCCAATCACTCGCTGCGACTGGAAATATATCATGGGCTTTAGAAATTGTACAACTTTTGGTCTTTGTGGCCATTTATGTGTTTTAAGATATAGTTTTTGAAATGTTAACAATGAGGTTAGAGAATTAAGTTCATATAATGTGAATTAGACTTTGGGTGTCAAAATGACTGCACCTTTTACAACAACACACTTCCCCACATAATTTGGCTGAAATTTCTGTGTAATCATAGCATGTGTAGTGCAGGGTAAAACTATCTGGATAGTAGAGTAATAAGGATATTAGCATTACTCTCCAAGTTGTACTATTTGTCAAAATATCTTTTACAAGACAAAAAATGCATGGCATCATCAAGTGGCTAAGCAGTCAATCACATTGCCAGATTTATTCACATCACACTTAAAGTACACTTGTAAAAGGTGCTTTGACAAAGAGTATAATATTAGTATAATTTTATGCATTCTTTTTTATCCCCCTGGCTTGAAAAGCAGTGGGGGATTGTGTGATAGCGTGCATGTCTGTATGTGTGCGTGTTCCAGTCTTGTTCGAAAAGTTTTAAGTCTGATTTAAACCATTATGTTTTGAGGAGTCTCAAGTGTGTGAAAATATCGGCCAATATTAATTGGTCTCACTATGAGTTTTAAAATATTGGGCTCGACTGCGTCTCACCCAATATTTTTGCAACTCATAGCTCGACCAATTAATTTGGGCTTAATCTAATTTTATATCAGACTTGGGGTTAAGGTGCAATAGGGGTTCATTCATATGTTGATGATGCCAAAGGTCATGTCCAGACTGCTATCTTGCTAGGGGGATGACACAAGTTTAATTGCTGTATTTTTTACATGTACATGCCTGTAAGGCTTTTGCAACAGGTAACGGTATTTAGAAAGAATAATATAGCTTTTTTACATATTTGTACTATTTAATTATGTATCATAGTTGTATTTTATAATAAATGCAATTGAAATGGGACATTTTAGTGTGACTTTGTATTTTCTTTATCATTTTTCCATCAGGCTTAAAACACCAGTTTCTGACCCCTTCCCCAATCAACCCCACTGATCTCTCTACAATGGATTGGAAAGCTGGGCTTCGTAATTAAGGCACTGACGGCTATATTGGTAATCAAAAAAGAGCCCAAGCAGGTGGTTAGGAGCCGGTCATTTACACAAAATATGTTCCCATTGAAATTTGGGTGACATAACAGGCAACAGAATCAAGCCAATTCAGTGAGCTCATTGTATTTGAAGTTGGGATGGCATGTCTCTAAAACAGGCACCTGGGATACAACTTCTGTTAAACAGGTGTCTCTGGAATGCTTTTGTGTTTGGTAGTCCAATATGTCTGCTGGTTGCTTCATTCATGTAATATACAATTATTGTTGTGTAGCCAATCCATTGTATCAGTGATCAACCCCCTCTAAGGAAATCAGGTAAGGCATTCCATACTCTTTGAGAACATACATGCAATTTGTAAGGTAAAAGTTGAACATTTTTGTTCTTGGTAAAATGTATTTTATCCAGTCACGCACCCATCTTGAGATTTTGTCCTCACCACTTGCCCCAAATCAAACCTGATTGGGAGTTTAATATTGTTTTCTGAATTCCATAACCTTTGATGAAGGTAAGTACTGGTGAAGCCATAGCCCCCCCCCCCCTAAAAATACTGCATGAGTCAGTTATTTGCCTAGATATATGTTAATAAGTTTTAATTTCCTATCATCCTATCCTGTAAAAGTGCTACTATTGCCAACAATTTATTGCAAAAACTCATGTTTTCAATATTCCTTTCTCTGATGAGCCAAGTGAGGGTCAGAGTTGATCTGCCATTAATTGGAAAGCTAACTTTTCCAATTTTTTATCTCTGTGCCACATTTATAATAATTAAGGTTTATCTCAAATCGTTGTTTGTAGGCCATATTGCAACATTCAAACACGCACTAATAAGAAACACACCGAACGGGAAGTGCAAGATTTCATGGTCCCTTTACCCATGTCAAATGAACCATGGAGAGAGTGGTATTCAGATTTTAATCAATATCTGTTATACAAATTAAATCCCAAATTGAGTTCCCAAATTAAATATAGCAAGTGGTCCCACTGAGATTAGAACCAAGGACCCTTTGCTCCAGAGGTAAGCTTGCTAACCGTTAGACCATGCCACTTTCTCAATACACACAATTCGAACTCCTCACTCCTCCCCTATTTAAGGCTGCCAGTGGAATGAATGTGCAAAACCAGATTGATATTCATTTGTTGTTTAGCTTATGGTGTTCTAACCAAAAATTCCTGTGAATATCTAAAAGATGCTATATGAATTTCAACAACTTAACCGTATCTCCTTGTACAGGAGCGTACCGTTGTTGATTTGTTATCAACCCACAGTTCATATGCTAATTAGTGCATCACACCCGGCACAGTGTTTACAGAAGTGCGTTTATGCGGTACGCTTAAGTCAACGCACTGTAGTACGCACAAGAGCACTGGGTGCAAACTGTCCTGCAAAATTCAAGACAAACATGGCGAAAACACCATTTTGCTTTAGATTTTGCTCAAATATATTACAAGGAGATTAGTAGATAATCCAGCCTGTGTACTTGAAGGACATCATTCCTATTTTTAAGATAATCCCAGAAGGCCATGTGTTTCTTTAACCTCCTACATTTTATCATGACTATCTATAAGAACTTGTTTGTACTGTGCAGTTGAGAATACATAGTGCAATGCATTGTGGCATTGACATGCATCCTCTGATTTAATAAAGACCCCCAAAAAAGTAACACAGCATGTCTAATTCTACCCCCATAGGTTACAAACCATTGGTCTTTGCAAAATACATAAAATGATATCAATAGTTCGTTTTCTTCCGTAAATTTTGATACCCTTCTTGTCCCATTGCGATCAATATTGCCAACACAATACCCATTAAAAGAAAATCTCTCCCTTTTTAAAAGTTGCAATAAAAGGTATAGCCATATTGATTGCCATTCAGTGAAAGACTGCATTCTTCCCGTGAAGTGTGTGTCACTTAATGCATGGTTGTGTATTGTAACCTTGTAATAATTGTCTTCAGTTGCAACTTTGAAAATGTGACACATTTTCGTAAAATGGACACGGTGTTGGCAATATTGATCACAATGGAGCAAGAAAGGTGTCAAAATTTGCAGAACAAAACAGACTATTGATATAATTTTGTTTTTGTGCATAGACCAATGGTTTGTAACTTAAGGGGTTATTTAGACATGATGCGTTACTTTTTTTGGGGTCTTTAGATACACAACGTTAAGAATGACACAACTCAAACAATTGTTTTCTCATAATATTTCATTTACCACATGATATGATACATCAGAAGTTTTAATATGAAAAAATATACAAAATATTACTACAGGTGAAATGCTTACACTCCAACCGATTTGTTGAAAATTATTAGGGAGAATCCATCTTATAGAAAATGTAAAATGTATCAGAGTTTTCATCCCTTTCTTGTGATATTGTATGTTTCTAGAGGCATTTTGGAATGTTATGAAGGTGAAACAAATTGTCCTTCATGTAAGGCCCCCATGTACAGGTTTTAAAATTCACATTTTTGCATATTTATTTCTTCTTTCAACAGGAAGATTCAGAAAGTTAAAGGGGCACTTTGTGATCCACAGCATAATCCCCCAACTTACCTAAAAAAAGTTGCGATTTTTATATCATCTGAACTGTTGGCATAAGTATAGTATGTGTGCCCACTCTGGAAGAAATTCATATTTTTGTATTTTAAAATACAACACATCTGCTCATGACATCAAAATACACTGTAAGAATCAATTGTAAAGTAAAATAAAAATGAAGTGCTAGGATCACAAAATACTCCTTTAAGGCCAATGGAAGTTGATTCTTAATTTCCTGTTGGAGAATTTTAAAAGGTGACGAGGTCTGGTTTCATTCGTTATTTATTTATAACATTCGGCATTTGCCAGGTAGAACCCAATATTGCTTATGCATTAAATTCAAGGGACGCCTCCAGAACAGCGGGGAAAGATTTATGGGAAGAAGTCCAATTTTAAATGCAGGAGGAAACCGAAGTGCTTGGAGAAAACCTGCGAGGACGAGTATGAATCGGCAACCAAATTCACATACAACACTGGCTCGACCGGGAATCAAAGGTGAGCGACTCGACCGCTATACACCAACTCCCTATTATTTACTGTCAATTCATTATTTACTGTCATTTCATTATTACATCTAAATGCATGTTGAATACACATAAAACAAGTTTACTATTGCCTAATTAATAAAACATGGGTATTTGCAGGTTTAGTCCTGAAAAAGTTCAAAAACAAGTTCAAGCATTTTTGCACCGAGTATGATGACAAGCGGGACAAAAATATAAAGGAAATTCATTATTCATGGTATACTGTGACACCCCTCCCAGGAAATCTGCTTAAAATGAACAAGAACGAATGCTTGCATATTTTGAGCAACTGAAAATTTGTTTTTATCAAGTTTTAAAGAAAAACAATTTTTTCATAAAATAATGAAATATTTGCCACAGCGGCAAATCGGATGCACGCTCCAACAGGAAACTAAGAATCAATTCCCCTTAGCCTAACAGCCTAACCCTTGAGGATTTTATTTTGTAGAAAGTTTGACATCAAGATAAACATTCTTGTCATGGAATACATATTTTTGAAATTATATACAGAGATGTCAGATTTCAGATTTTTTTACTCCCAAATTTCTGCAGTTTTATTTATTTTCAGCCCGTTTTGGGTCATTTTTACCCAAATTATGCGCTTTTTCAGATTTTTTGAGCAACACTCACTGGCATCTCTGTATATATATACCTGATTAAAATTCAACCAGAAAACTACCTTGTTCCTAGCAAAGCATGCTGTGACATCACAAACTTTAGGATGAATTCCACCCATCAAAATAAACAGCAATGAGGACAAAGACTTGTTGAACTTTTACCATAAGGCGACCAAAAAAACCCCAACAACCCGTTTTACAGGCGAGCGGACCTTTCAAGTAGGGTCGGTCAAATTTTTTCTTTTTCTGGAGGTCAAAATTGGCCTAAAATAGCCCAAAATCTAAAAAATCAAGAGAAAAAATAAAAATTAGCCAAAATTGATAAATTTGGGCTAAAAACAGGCTAATTTTACATTTTTCGAAAAACTAAAAAAAATTCTGCAAAACTGAAAAATCAGGGTCGGTCGGGCCCGTAAAACAGGTTTTTTTTATTTTCTTCGCCTAACAAACAAACACTTACAGTTTAATTACTACATAAAAAAGATTTCTTCTGATTTTAGAAATACAGAACTTAGTTACAAAGTTACTCTCAGGATTTCAATAAACTGACAGTGTTTCGAAAATGTGACCTTTATCAAAAATATCAATTAAGGCCATCTTACTAAACCTTTCAACTTCTGCTCTAAAGGCAATTTTTTGGTCATCAGGGAAGATACTAGTTTTGAAAAGAATTTTGATTTTCCAAATTTCAACTGTACCTTCGCAAATGCAGATGCTATGCACCTGCGTATCCTAATCAGGCACTTAGGCAAATTTCATTGCTCTACACCCCGGTGATAAGGCATCCTGGATATGCCACTGTTATGCATCTATATTAGAAAGGCAAAGACCTACCACTTTTTCAATTTTTATTTTATTATTAATTTAATCATTTTGATTAAATCGACCACAAAGGGATAAAGTTATTCCCAACCAGGGTGCAAAATAAGGATTCTGAAGGGCACACCATTTCAAGGCAGTTATGAAAGGGCACATCAATTTAGAAGGCAATTACATGTTTAAGTATAGCAAAACAATATGCTAACTTCTAGGACATCAAGGCAACTGGTAAAGGCATCACGGTAATTGCCTCCAGTGCCTTCGGTTATTTTGCACCCTGTTCCCAACCATATAACAGAATAGTGGAAGAATAAGACACCCCTGCTGTCAAGGCTTTGCTGAAGGCATGGAGTGAAGCAAGCATGTCAGCTACCAAGGCTTCACACATAACAAGAGCCATGAAGTTGAAGATGGTACTATAGTCCATTTCTCTACCTCCGTGCAGTGATGTCATAACCTTAATGACGCAGTGTTTATGCATGTTTCAAGATATGCCGTCTTTGTGTGCGCCTTTGATTTATAATAAACTAGACACTTATCGGTGTCATCTTGATCAGAAATCTTAAATTTCAAAAGGTCTAACGCTTACTTTCATCAGAATGTATAGCTTTTTATCCCCCTGGCTTGAAAAGCAGAAGGGGGATTTTGCAAGAGTGCTCAAGTCTGTATGTGCATGTGTGTATGTGTATGTGTGTTCCAGTTTGGTTAGTTTTTTGTTTTTCAGGTCTTCATAAAGTTGAAGTCCGATTCAAACCAGACTTGGGGCTAAGGTGCAATAGGGGTTCCTTCATGTGGATGTCAAAGGTCATTCATGGACCAAGGTCAAAGGTCATCTGAGGTAATGTTTCAGACTTGCATCTTGCCAGGGGATGATGCAAGTTTACTTGCTGTATTTTTTTAAAAAGATAAATGAAGTATGTGAACAGGTTCAAACTATGTAACTACTTTACGTGATTTATGGTGTAGTCTTGTCTCTTTTGCAGAACATAAACTTGCTTCTAAGAGAGCATGATAATGTTGTAATATTTGTAACCAACATTGGCCCAATGTTGTTCCAAAATATTAAATGTCCATTGACAACAATGTAGTGCAACACTGCTTAGGAAAAGCCCATGATATACTTCCAGTCGCAGCGAGCGATTTCTGCGCGTGAGCATGCGTAACACTTGATCTTGGGTCAGAATCCGGTATTGCGCACGCCAATCACTCGCTGCGACTGGAAATATATCATGGGCTTTAGAAATTGTACAACTTTTGGTCTTTGTGGCCATTTATGTGTTTTAAGATATAGTTTTTGAAATGTTAACAATGAGGTTAGAGAATTAAGTTCATATAATGTGAATTAGACTTTGGGTGTCAAAATGACTGCACCTTTTACAACAACACACTTCCCCACATAATTTGGCTGAAATTTCTGTGTAATCATAGCATGTGTAGTGCAGGGTAAAACTATCTGGATAGTAGAGTAATAAGGATATTAGCATTACTCTCCAAGTTGTACTATTTGTCAAAATATCTTTTACAAGACAAAAAATGCATGGCATCATCAAGTGGCTAAGCAGTCAATCACATTGCCAGATTTATTCACATCACACTTAAAGTACACTTGTAAAAGGTGCTTTGACAAAGAGTATAATATTAGTATAATTTTATGCATTCTTTTTTATCCCCCTGGCTTGAAAAGCAGTGGGGGATTGTGTGATAGCGTGCATGTCTGTATGTGTGCGTGTTCCAGTCTTGTTCGAAAAGTTTTAAGTCTGATTTAAACCATTATGTTTTGAGGAGTCTCAAGTGTGTGAAAATATCGGCCAATATTAATTGGTCTCACTATGAGTTTTAAAATATTGGGCTCGACTGCGTCTCACCCAATATTTTTGCAACTCATAGCTCGACCAATTAATTTGGGCTTAATCTAATTTTATATCAGACTTGGGGTTAAGGTGCAATAGGGGTTCATTCATATGTTGATGATGCCAAAGGTCATGTCCAGACTGCTATCTTGCTAGGGGGATGACACAAGTTTAATTGCTGTATTTTTTACATGTACATGCCTGTAAGGCTTTTGCAACAGGTAACGGTATTTAGAAAGAATAATATAGCTTTTTTACATATTTGTACTATTTAATTATGTATCATAGTTGTATTTTATAATAAATGCAATTGAAATGGGACATTTTAGTGTGACTTTGTATTTTCTTTATCATTTTTCCATCAGGCTTAAAACACCAGTTTCTGACCCCTTCCCCAATCAACCCCACTGATCTCTCTACAATGGATTGGAAAGCTGGGCTTCGTAATTAAGGCACTGACGGCTATATTGGTAATCAAAAAAGAGCCCAAGCAGGTGGTTAGGAGCCGGTCATTTACACAAAATATGTTCCCATTGAAATTTGGGTGACATAACAGGCAACAGAATCAAGCCAATTCAGTGAGCTCATTGTATTTGAAGTTGGGATGGCATGTCTCTAAAACAGGCACCTGGGATACAACTTCTGTTAAACAGGTGTCTCTGGAATGCTTTTGTGTTTGGTAGTCCAATATGTCTGCTGGTTGCTTCATTCATGTAATATACAATTATTGTTGTGTAGCCAATCCATTGTATCAGTGATCAACCCCCTCTAAGGAAATCAGGTAAGGCATTCCATACTCTTTGAGAACATACATGCAATTTGTAAGGTAAAAGTTGAACATTTTTGTTCTTGGTAAAATGTATTTTATCCAGTCACGCACCCATCTTGAGATTTTGTCCTCACCACTTGCCCCAAATCAAACCTGATTGGGAGTTTAATATTGTTTTCTGAATTCCATAACCTTTGATGAAGGTAAGTACTGGTGAAGCCATAGCCCCCCCCCCCCTAAAAATACTGCATGAGTCAGTTATTTGCCTAGATATATGTTAATAAGTTTTAATTTCCTATCATCCTATCCTGTAAAAGTGCTACTATTGCCAACAATTTATTGCAAAAACTCATGTTTTCAATATTCCTTTCTCTGATGAGCCAAGTGAGGGTCAGAGTTGATCTGCCATTAATTGGAAAGCTAACTTTTCCAATTTTTTATCTCTGTGCCACATTTATAATAATTAAGGTTTATCTCAAATCGTTGTTTGTAGGCCATATTGCAACATTCAAACACGCACTAATAAGAAACACACCGAACGGGAAGTGCAAGATTTCATGGTCCCTTTACCCATGTCAAATGAACCATGGAGAGAGTGGTATTCAGATTTTAATCAATATCTGTTATACAAATTAAATCCCAAATTGAGTTCCCAAATTAAATATAGCAAGTGGTCCCACTGAGATTAGAACCAAGGACCCTTTGCTCCAGAGGTAAGCTTGCTAACCGTTAGACCATGCCACTTTCTCAATACACACAATTCGAACTCCTCACTCCTCCCCTATTTAAGGCTGCCAGTGGAATGAATGTGCAAAACCAGATTGATATTCATTTGTTGTTTAGCTTATGGTGTTCTAACCAAAAATTCCTGTGAATATCTAAAAGATGCTATATGAATTTCAACAACTTAACCGTATCTCCTTGTACAGGAGCGTACCGTTGTTGATTTGTTATCAACCCACAGTTCATATGCTAATTAGTGCATCACACCCGGCACAGTGTTTACAGAAGTGCGTTTATGCGGTACGCTTAAGTCAACGCACTGTAGTACGCACAAGAGCACTGGGTGCAAACTGTCCTGCAAAATTCAAGACAAACATGGCGAAAACACCATTTTGCTTTAGATTTTGCTCAAATATATTACAAGGAGATTAGTAGATAATCCAGCCTGTGTACTTGAAGGACATCATTCCTATTTTTAAGATAATCCCAGAAGGCCATGTGTTTCTTTAACCTCCTACATTTTATCATGACTATCTATAAGAACTTGTTTGTACTGTGCAGTTGAGAATACATAGTGCAATGCATTGTGGCATTGACATGCATCCTCTGATTTAATAAAGACCCCCAAAAAAGTAACACAGCATGTCTAATTCTACCCCCATAGGTTACAAACCATTGGTCTTTGCAAAAATACATAAAATGATATCAATAGTTCGTTTTCTTCCGTAAATTTTGATACCCTTCTTGTCCCATTGCGATCAATATTGCCAACACAATACCCATTAAAAGAAAATCTCTCCCTTTTTAAAAGTTGCAATAAAAGGTATAGCCATATTGATTGCCATTCAGTGAAAGACTGCATTCTTCCCGTGAAGTGTGTGTCACTTAATGCATGGTTGTGTATTGTAACCTTGTAATAATTGTCTTCAGTTGCAACTTTGAAAATGTGACACATTTTCGTAAAATGGACACGGTGTTGGCAATATTGATCACAATGGAGCAAGAAAGGTGTCAAAATTTGCAGAACAAAACAGACTATTGATATAATTTTGTTTTTGTGCATAGACCAATGGTTTGTAACTTAAGGGGTTATTTAGACATGATGCGTTACTTTTTTTGGGGTCTTTAGATACACAACGTTAAGAATGACACAACTCAAACAATTGTTTTCTCATAATATTTCATTTACCACATGATATGATACATCAGAAGTTTTAATATGAAAAATATACAAAATATTACTACAGGTGAAATGCTTACACTCCAACCGATTTGTTGAAAATTATTAGGGAGAATCCATCTTATAGAAAATGTAAAATGTATCAGAGTTTTCATCCCTTTCTTGTGATATTGTATGTTTCTAGAGGCATTTTGGAATGTTATGAAGGTGAAACAAATTGTCCTTCATGTAAGGCCCCCATGTACAGGTTTTAAAATTCACATTTTTGCATATTTATTTCTTCTTTCAACAGGAAGATTCAGAAAGTTAAAGGGGCACTTTGTGATCCACAGCATAATCCCCCAACTTACCTAAAAAAAGTTGCGATTTTTATATCATCTGAACTGTTGGCATAAGTATAGTATGTGTGCCCACTCTGGAAGAAATTCATATTTTTGTATTTTAAAATACAACACATCTGCTCATGACATCAAAATACACTGTAAGAATCAATTGTAAAGTAAAATAAAAATGAAGTGCTAGGATCACAAAATACTCCTTTAAGGCCAATGGAAGTTGATTCTTAATTTCCTGTTGGAGAATTTTAAAAGGTGACGAGGTCTGGTTTCATTCGTTATTTATTTATAACATTCGGCATTTGCCAGGTAGAACCCAATATTGCTTATGCATTAAATTCAAGGGACGCCTCCAGAACAGCGGGGAAAGATTTATGGGAAGAAGTCCAATTTTAAATGCAGGAGGAAACCGAAGTGCTTGGAGAAAACCTGCGAGGACGAGTATGAATCGGCAACCAAATTCACATACAACACTGGCTCGACCGGGAATCAAAGGTGAGCGACTCGACCGCTATACACCAACTCCCTATTATTTACTGTCAATTCATTATTTACTGTCATTTCATTATTACATCTAAATGCATGTTGAATACACATAAAACAAGTTTACTATTGCCTAATTAATAAAACATGGGTATTTGCAGGTTTAGTCCTGAAAAAGTTCAAAAACAAGTTCAAGCATTTTTGCACCGAGTATGATGACAAGCGGGACAAAAATATAAAGGAAATTCATTATTCATGGTATACTGTGACACCCCTCCCAGGAAATCTGCTTAAAATGAACAAGAACGAATGCTTGCATATTTTGAGCAACTGAAAATTTGTTTTTATCAAGTTTTAAAGAAAAACAATTTTTTCATAAAATAATGAAATATTTGCCACAGCGGCAAATCGGATGCACGCTCCAACAGGAAACTAAGAATCAATTCCCCTTAGCCTAACAGCCTAACCCTTGAGGATTTTATTTTGTAGAAAGTTTGACATCAAGATAAACATTCTTGTCATGGAATACATATTTTTGAAATTATATACAGAGATGTCAGATTTCAGATTTTTTTACTCCCAAATTTCTGCAGTTTTATTTATTTTCAGCCCGTTTTGGGTCATTTTTACCCAAATTATGCGCTTTTTCAGATTTTTTGAGCAACACTCACTGGCATCTCTGTATATATATACCTGATTAAAATTCAACCAGAAAACTACCTTGTTCCTAGCAAAGCATGCTGTGACATCACAAACTTTAGGATGAATTCCACCCATCAAAATAAACAGCAATGAGGACAAAGACTTGTTGAACTTTTACCATAAGGCGACCAAAAAAACCCCAACAACCCGTTTTACAGGCGAGCGGACCTTTCAAGTAGGGTCGGTCAAATTTTTTCTTTTTCTGGAGGTCAAAATTGGCCTAAAATAGCCCAAAATCTAAAAAATCAAGAGAAAAAATAAAAATTAGCCAAAATTGATAAATTTGGGCTAAAAACAGGCTAATTTTACATTTTTCGAAAAACTAAAAAAAATTCTGCAAAACTGAAAAATCAGGGTCGGTCGGGCCCGTAAAACAGGTTTTTTTTATTTTCTTCGCCTAACAAACAAACACTTACAGTTTAATTACTACATAAAAAAGATTTCTTCTGATTTTAGAAATACAGAACTTAGTTACAAAGTTACTCTCAGGATTTCAATAAACTGACAGTGTTTCGAAAATGTGACCTTTATCAAAAATATCAATTAAGGCCATCTTACTAAACCTTTCAACTTCTGCTCTAAAGGCAATTTTTTGGTCATCAGGGAAGATACTAGTTTTGAAAAGAATTTTGATTTTCCAAATTTCAACTGTACCTTCGCAAATGCAGATGCTATGCACCTGCGTATCCTAATCAGGCACTTAGGCAAATTTCATTGCTCTACACCCCGGTGATAAGGCATCCTGGATATGCCACTGTTATGCATCTATATTAGAAAGGCAAAGACCTACCACTTTTTCAATTTTTATTTTATTATTAATTTAATCATTTTGATTAAATCGACCACAAAGGGATAAAGTTATTCCCAACCAGGGTGCAAAATAAGGATTCTGAAGGGCACACCATTTCAAGGCAGTTATGAAAGGGCACATCAATTTAGAAGGCAATTACATGTTTAAGTATAGCAAAACAATATGCTAACTTCTAGGACATCAAGGCAACTGGTAAAGGCATCACGGTAATTGCCTCCAGTGCCTTCGGTTATTTTGCACCCTGTTCCCAACCATATAACAGAATAGTGGAAGAATAAGACACCCCTGCTGTCAAGGCTTTGCTGAAGGCATGGAGTGAAGCAAGCATGTCAGCTACCAAGGCTTCACACATAACAAGAGCCATGAAGTTGAAGATGGTACTATAGTCCATTTCTCTACCTCCGTGCAGTGATGTCATAACCTTAATGACGCAGTGTTTATGCATGTTTCAAGATATGCCGTCTTTGTGTGCGCCTTTGATTTATAATAAAAAGGCCATCACTTTAAGCCAGCATGCGCAGTTTACTGGTGTGACCATCAAATCTCTTGCTGACGTCACTGCATGGAGGTAGGGAAATGGAATTCAGTGTAGTTGTTACTTTGGTTAGCTCAATCACATAGTATAGTTTCAGTCCACAACTACAGCCCCAGCAAGTGCATCGGTCACCTAATAGGTTCAGCTATCCTTTACTTAAAACTCTTATCAAATTAATTGAACAAGTAAATTAAGTTATGCAATTACCACTCGATATTTTCCTCTCTATGAGAAATAAATAAAATTAAAAACATTGGTAAGACCGTGTACTAAGCAATCGAAATTGGCAGGAGGTCACTCTTTTCTAATAGCGGTACTTAATGAATATAATGATGGAATAGAGCATGACATGTTTATAGTACGCCTATAAGACAGCACCATAAGCAGCAGTGGTTAATGCAATCACTATTAAGTATCACTCTTGCTGACCTTACACTGGACTTTGTCACAGCCACTGGACCATGTCCTCTCATGACAAAAACCTTTATAATATTGACATAACACAGATATAGAACAGAATCCAAATAAGGAACTATACTGCTAAACTAATTAACATGAGCTAAGTACAATATTTTTTGTTTTGTCTTAATTTGACATGGAAAGTATTTTGAATACATGTACATGCAGATTATATGAATATCCAGTAACATTATATTCAGAAATTCAAATTTGATGCACTCATCACACAAAAGTTAATACTATATTACTTTATCTTTACAGCCAATAAGAGTTAAAATGACCTTGGATTATATACTTTACAAAGCTATACTTATCATTTTGTGTACTTTCTGCAAGTATGACAGTTACATTTGAAAAGCCAGAATGCAGTGTTTCAACCAAGTCAGCAAGTTTTTCCATTCATTACAATTAAAAAATATTCAATGCATTTCATAAATCTTTTCAAAAATGGGTATTTCCAACAAAGCTAATGATGAAAGTCTCAAAATGTGGATATTTGCTTAAAGCGAGAGCTATAGCATGAAGTGATCTGAAAAGTGCATGTGCAAAATATCTGCATGAAGGCACTCGACAGGACCTGCTTGTCTTTCACAAGTATGCTAATTCCATGCACATCTTTCTATTCTCATCACACACTTAGTTCACTTTGCACCTTTTACTGTTTTTCCCCATACAATTTGGGCAAGTTGGTCACATTCATGATACAAAACTACAGAAGTACTGCGACACAAACAGAATTCATTATCGCAAGATTTAAAGCACCAAGATAATGTGGTCATATGCATGATGCCATCACTCATCATTAACTTGGCCAAGAAAATCAACATTATCTATTTGTCACATTCGGCAAATTTGTACCAATTTTGAAATTATTTCTACCTCCACTCTGTTGCAAATTTGGATCCATTCACTGATTTTAGGAGGTATTTGTTTTTTATTGACCACTAAGCAATCACCCAAATTGTCAAAAAAACTCTCCAAAAATAGAATTTTGCAGTTCTTGGCTTTCGTGCTCGCTATATTCAGAGAATATAAGCTGTGGGCCGCCCAGCTAATCTTACAAATTGATCTCACAAGACCTTTGGCCTTGGCACATGACCTTTGACCTCATCAACAACAGAGGGGTCCCATGTTGCACCTATGACTCATGTTAAGTCCGATATATACTCCTTCTTCTTAGCTTCGCGCTAAGCTAAGAAAATTTTTTAAATACCTTCGCTGGGCGAAGGTACCATGTATACTTCAGCGAAGGAAGTCCCCCAACACAAGGCCAGTATTGTCACATTGTGTATTATAACTGCTGTTGCCAGTCTACATCTATATTCTCAATTTAGAAATTTTTTTAAGGAGCGGACATGTGTAATCTCAGAGTACAGGGGGATCTTATTTGTGATTTCTTGAGTAAAATCTTAGTTAACTTCGTGTCAAACAATATTTATGATCCTGACCAAGGAATTTTAATTTAAAGCAGAAGCATATTATAGTGGGTCAGCACGGATGGAGATAATTAACAGGTGAAATACTATTTACGATGTAGGTCAAGGAGTTTTAAATATTTAAAAAAATGCAAAAAGTATATCACTTTGTTGAACATGTCATCGTGAAGGGATCCTCGTACTGCTTCTATCAACCATTCCTTGTTGAAAGAAAGTGTTATTTCTTGAAATTTGTAAAATGTATGTCTATACTCCAAAAGTGCTACAACACTATAACCTGGGCCTGTTGAGAGGGATTTTTGGGACTGGCTTTTGCCACTCAAGGTAGGTCAATAACCTGCCCTACTTTAAAACTTAGCTGGGCAAAGCTAAAAAAGTTGAACAAAATCCAACTCTCAGCTAAGCGGTATGTGAAGGGTTTTTCTTCGCTGGGGTAATAAAATCTGCCAGCAAGTGGCTCAAATTTCTTCGCTTAGCGGCCAGCGAAGTGGAGTATATATCGGACTTTAGAACTTCAACTTTTTTCAATGGAGGTCAATTTAACATTTTTAGCCTACTTTTCAACTTGACCGCACATGACCTTTGACCTTAGCATGTGACCTTTGACCTCATCAACATGAGGGATCCCATGGTGCACCTATGACACAAGTTTGGTTCCAATTAAACTTCAACTTTCCAATTGAGGTAAATTTTAAAAGAACTTTTCATTTTAGTGACACATACATACATACACACATACACATGCACAACGGATTGCAAAGTGGTCCTGCCAGCTATGCTGGCGGCCCATAAAAAAAATCAACTACTTTAAATTTTTGACAATGTCTCAAAATTTTCTGTGTGGCCCATGTAAAATTTTTGAAATAAATAAGGTCTGTTGAGCTAAAAAGATTGTCCATTTTGAACTACAGTGAGATGATTCTCCCCTCCCCAACAATCAAACATTATGTGAACTTCTGTGTACAATAATAATAATAAATACATTAGGCCAACGAAAGTCAATGTTGTTTCCCGTAACATTTTTTGCAAACCATGATGAGGTAACTTTCATTTTTCATTATTCTTTATTTTGTAGTTTTTCAGGTAACAGCCATTTCACTAACCTTCAGTGCGCTCTAATACCATCATACCAACCTGCTTAACCTATACCAAATAATGTAATATTGAAATATATTCTACCTTTTTCAAGTATTTATGTTAGATTTATTAAAGAATCACGATATCTAAATCTATCTGAATTTAGATTCCGCTTTCATCGTGCCATTTAGGAATGATTTTGCGACTGTTCTTTGATTTGAAATCGACTAAAATCACACAAAGAAGTAAAAAATGGTAATGAAAAAATATGAAACCTTGATATTTTCTACAAAATACAAAATAATGAACTTTTTTGTGATTTCAGCATCTCAGACGCAGGCAGAAAATCATAACGCGGGCGGGTTACGGGAAACATAACATCGACTTTCATACGCCTTATCACTGCCAAATATACTTTTTACATAAGCCCTAAAAATTGTTATAATAGTGTAACATTATCTACCCTAATAATAAACATGTACAAATGTATACGAACCCTAATTTGAATTTTCTCTTTGCTTAATTTTTTTGAAATTTATTTAGGCTAGGGTGTAAAAATTATCCATAAAATGAACATTTCTGAACAATCAAATTTGTCTGACACTATAAGTCATACTAGTACTACCGTATTGTTCCTAATAAATGCCCCGGGGGCGGTGCATTTTTCAAAAGAGGGGGCGTTTATTACAGTCAAAAATGGAAAGTCAAACTCAAAAATCTCCACAAAAATCACCTTACACAGTTTATAAAAGATTACGGGGGTCCAGATGTGGTTATACACATGAAATCCACGAACATCACTTTGTACTTTGTAGAAAGTATTGATAACAATAGCGATTATGATACGGATTACGACAGTCCTGGCCATTAAATCATGCGATTTAGGTGAGCTTAACTCATTTTCTTGAATTGTTTTATCCAAAAATCATAGGGGGGCGTTTATTAGAGCAGGGGCGTTTATTAGGAACAACACGGTATGTTAAAAAAACCTTTTTTTTCACATGTTACACCAATACAACATAACTTTTAAGGCCTAAGTGTTCACCCGTTACATGTCAAGGGATAGATCAATTGCTCCTCCTAAGTACTTTATTAAGAAAAAGAATATATGTAATAAAAGTATTTACAAATTTATCCATCGTGAAGTGTAAAATGCATAGTTTTACTTTAACATGATATGTTATGAATAAACATGATCTATGAATGATGATCTTCACCTCTAAACAACCCATTCATAATGTGTGATCTGTTACACTAAGGCATAAGTTGTCAGTCAGAAAAGTGGAAAAACTAAAGAATGCAAGATATATAATAAAGTTTACAAATTTCTCCTAAATACCACATCATTCAGTTACACATTTTTTTCAATATGACACATATAGTACAATCAATAACACTATAAACTACAAACTGTACTAGAAATCCAGTAGCAATGTGTTACCATCACACACTTCCTCACACACACACACATGCAGACACATGCACGTATGCACGTAAACGCATACACACCATTCACACAAAAATATATTGTGTGTATAATAAAAAATGTCCTGACAATTATACACTCTCCTTTTTTATCCTCCAAAGCAGGGTGCAAAATAAGCATTCTGAAGGGCACACCATTTCAAGGCAGTAGTTATTAAAGGGCACATCAATTTAGAAGGCAATTACATGTTTAAAGTTTAGCAAAACAATATGCTAACTTCTAGGGCATCAAGGCAACTGGTAGGGGGCATCAAACTGGTAGGGGGCATCACGGCAATTACCTCCAGTGCCTTATTCGGTTATTTTGCACCCTGCTCCAAAAACTTCATGCTACTGAGTTTCTGGCACATAATAATACAATAAGGCAAGTTTGTATACGGTACATTATACATGTACATTGGGCAAAAAAAGTCCATCTCAGAAGAATGCAAGCATAGCCTTTACAAGTTGAAATTTTCTTTTTTTAATGACTTTTCAGGGTTTCTTTTTTAGTTGTCAGGACAAAATGGAAACATTTGGTTGTGAAGTGTCCCCCCCCCCAAAAAAAAGTGTAAGAAGTATTAAAATAATAGGGGGACAAATAGGAGTAGTGCATGCTTCATTTCTTTTTTTAAGAACACCACAAAAAAGAGTCATCTTAAGGTTTCCAATTTTCATCCGAGACAGACTTTCTATATATGCCTTTATATAAAGTTAATTATCTGAAAAATGTACACTCTATTGAAAAACTTGATCCAATCATTTAAATTGCTATAGTTAAAGAGTAAGGCTAAAGACAAGGCTAAACACAAGTACCAACTTGTTAAGGCAAACAGTACAGACATTATATGATACAGATATGTGAAAATTGATATATGATAAATTTTGACTTGTGAAGTTTCTACATACATACTTGCATGATGAAGTTTGCTACCTCCATTAAAGTTATTTGATGACACTCTTCTTTTATGTGAAGTCATAATCAAAGGGGCAACAAACACAATGTACATGTGAATCAACACAAGCCAAATAATTGATGCCTATTCAGTATGATAATAGAATCGGAGACACTTTCAGAAACAAATTCCACCACTGGACACTGGAAAGATTTGTGCCATTTTCAGAATTCTGACGACAGGAGATGCCTTGACCAATATACAGCATGCGTTGTTGTGATGCGAGTTACATGAGTACATAGCCACCATCACCGCCACCGGTCACCCAGCTACTCTTCTGTTGTGAGATGACCACATTTTGACCGGTAGAGGCCGCCATCTGCGCTGCATTGGGGGCACATCCCGGAGGTGGAGGCTGTAAAAATGAGCAATTTTATTATTAAAAATTGGTCAAATTCTATGATTTGTCTCGTCTGAAGTCTGAAGTGCCGACACGCGCAAATATCAAGTGCCACCTTCCAATTGTAGTACACTTGTGCTTCGACTACGGGCGCACTGAAAGTCGGGACAATGTATACGCCTGCTTCGTTATTTCATACTTCCAGCTGGACAGAGTATAAGCAGACAATGTATTTTTCTGATTGAAAAATGTACTGTAGAGTCTGAGGGAGGGGGATCTGTATTCCAAGAGGATATCATGCTTTTGTACAAAATATTAAAATATGTCATTAGGGTCATTTTTCAAAATCAGGCAATGCATACGGATATATATTATTTAAGCACTATAATAACTCCATAGTTTAAGGTATAAAAATCTCTGAAAGTAGAAAATTAGGGTATGTTTTTCACTTATAAATTACAGGTTTAGGGTTTGATTTTTTGATTACTCATGAATCACAATTTGACTTCTTTCCAAATTAATTAAAAGTGATGGAAAAATAGTTGATTTTCTTCCTGATTTCCCCCTGATTAAACATGGTAGTTTTCATGAGTAATTCTAACCCCCCTTCAGGTCTACAGGCCAATTTTATTGGTTAAATAAATTGAGTTATATGATGGATATAACCAATCAGAGACATGGTAAGAAAGCCTAAAGGTTTGTATACATAAAGTTATATTTTTTTTATTATATTATACAAACAGTATATATACTGTCATGAGAGGCTATGGTTAAAACTGTGTTCCCAAGGTCACTACATTAGTGCTATTTCGCTGAGGGGCGCAGCCCCAAAGCAAAATAGCACTAATGTAGTCACTCGAATAGAGTCAGTATATATTTGTTTTATATACTTCATTAATAAATTTCCAG